>BPLR01019683.1:10000-165143 GCA_021605095.1 Caerostris extrusa | reverse complement strand
ATTTAATGATAATCTTCAGATTACATGTTTAAAAGACAGAATCTCCAAGTTACATATAAACTTTGGACTTCTTTTTCCTTCAAACTTTCATAAAATCACTTTGATAAAACTTTTACTTAAAAAAAATCAATTTTGTCAACAAATATTGACACTAGATTGTGAGGAAAAAAATAAATAATTTTCTAATAAAACATGACAGTTATGGACGGAGAAAGGAAATGGGCAGTTACAAAATAAACAAAATATGGAGCACATTCTACTCTGCATCTTATTGTATGTTGGTGAATGAAAAACAATTGGATTGAATGGACAAATTATAATGCTTTACAGAAGGTCAAATTAATAATTAAAAAAATCAATTATTATAAAGTGTATAATTCAATTGAAATAATTTAAAAATTTAATTATATACTATAGAAAAATTTATAAAATAAAAAGCATGAGTAATTTAAGTAAAAAAGGCAGACAGATTGTTAAGATGGACATTTATTTATATAAATAGCTTATTATAGCTTTGAACTACGAAAACGTTCTTTGAACAACATCTGTCATTATTCAAATAGCACCAAAACAAATTATTTTATGATGAAAATACAAGATCTTTAACAAATTTTTGCATCTATAACTGTCATAATTCCTTCAAGAGTATTCTAAATTTTGAACTGATGATCTATTCATTATTTGTTGATTCTATGCTATAAATATTATATGGAAAGAAAATTGCTTTTCAAAGAATCCCAAGTCACAATGGGATATCATATAATGATTAAAATAGCAAGTAGGATGTTCTAAATCAGCATTATATAAAACTCTAAAAAACATCGTTAGCCTACAATTTAAAAAAAAATGAAGAAAAACATTCCCAATATACAAATACTATATTCAGAAGAAAATGTTAACAATTTGAAATAAATCCTTCAGATGATTACTAACTCACCTTGGTACTTCAGGAATCAAGATATTAGATAAACGTTTAAAACTTATAGCATTCGCCTTATACTTAATATTTAAAATTTCTAAACATTTCTAAAAAATTATCTTAATTTTTAAATTCAGTTTGGAAATCTCTTCCTAGGTACATTTCTTTAAATCAGAAAAAAAGACCGCAAATAGTTCTCAACATATAATACATTATTTTTTTCGTCAATATTTCTCTGAAGTTTCATTTTGCTGAAAACCCACCTGTTGATAAGCCTCCTTCTCTTTTTATAGTTTTTTTTCTCATTATTTATAAATATTTTTTATTTTTAAATCTGCAATTTCTTTTTATTTTTAACTTACTTTAATTTATTGCCTTTCTCTTTTTAATGAAGTATATATGAAAAAAAATGTAAAAGGTCAATGCCCATTGAAATATTATGCCAAAAACAATGCTTCTCCATCTTCAAAAATAAAAGTGTGTTGTGTTGCTACTTTGATTAAATCAAGACAAGACAAAAAAAAAAAAAAAAAATTGGTAGAGAAAAAAAAAAAAGAAATGGCAAAAAAAAAAAAAAAAAAAAAAAACTAGTTGTAGGATTAAAAATATATATGTCATTTTTAAAATTATACAGACAATAAAATAAACAGGTAAATAAAAATTGAGTTTCAAATATTTAAAAAATATTGTAAAATTTTAAATTCAAAAAATAATTCATTAATTTTTAATCATTTATTAATTTTCAATTAAAAAAATTCTATACAAAATTATTCTGAATAAAGATATTTTTGATTACTTTTTATGTTCTTTATAAATTACAAAATAGTATAAAAGAAATTATAATACATACTATAATTTTGATTCAATTTTTCCAAGTAAGAATCTAATTTAACAATTCCATCATATCCTAAGCAAATAACATACACCTCAGAATTTCCAGATTTACTTGTACAAGGTTTGAAAACATGAATCTGAAATTAAAATTAAAATATAATGTATGGATGCAAGAGAAAGTCAAAATAGAATATATTAATGAATCTTAAAAAAATAATTTGTAAAAATTTAAAACAAAAATCTGCAATAACAATAATAAATAAATAAAGGAATATAATACAGTTTTTCGGAAATGGATTCATATAAAATGCATTTTATCCATATATATGTTATCCACACTATAAAATGTATCAAGTAACATTTTTTTCTTCTAATACCCCTTTAATATAACTTTTTTAAAACTTAAAAAACCATGTAAATTTTAACATTTTAAATATTTAGATTTTTAAAATAACAATTTGATATTAAACTATGAGAATTAAAATCACATATAGAGTGAAATAAAATCACATTACCATACTTAATTTTTTTAAATATTACATTAATGTTAAAAATTATAGCAAAGATTTTGTAATTTGTACATTTGAATTTAAAAATTAATTTATATTTTAAAGATTTGGTAAAAGTATTGCTTTCATATTATAAATAAAGATCCATCTGAACATATAAATACATACAATACAATTTCATAAATTAAAAAAAAAAAAAAAAATTTAACCTGAAATCTTTCACTATATGAGAAAATACAAGTATAATCCTAAATTTATGCATATTATATCAGAAACAAGGTAATAAGACTGTCAATAATAAACTGTTTACAAAGAAAATTTTAAATCAGAAGTAGCCAACAAATCAATTACAAATGATCTTACAGCAAATTTTAGTTAATAGTATCAACCAATTAAAATAAAATGGGAAGCCAATATTACATACTTGATTCGAAAATATTTATAATAATATTTTAAAAACCAACAGAGATACTACTGAACTGATACAATAGAGATACTACTGAGACAACTTTTCTATTAGAAAAATTGGACTCTGTTCAACACAGAGCATCCAAAATCATTATAGGAGCAGTCTCCTTAACCAATAACAAGGCTGAACAGGAATGTGGTCTACCTCCTCTCGAAAATAGACACAACCTTTCCACCATCAAATTTACTAACAGACTTCATAGTAATAACATGGATCATATCTCTACCAGAGTATTTAATGAATGGAAGGGCTCAACCAGACTCAAAAGATCCTCAACTCTACAGCTTGATATAGATATCAGAAGTCGGATAAATTTAGAACATTCCTCTCTGGATTTTGTTCAAGGGCCCCTTTTTCCCAGAAAACCACCATGTGAAACTAAGTTTGGTTTGAACCTATTGCAACTTGTTCAAAAAAGACTCCAACATTCTCAAACAAAAAGGCCTTGATACCATAGATAAATTCTCACAAGGTAATCTTGAAAAAGCATACAGCGATGGATCCTCTGACAAATTCCTCAATAAGGGAGGTGCAGGCATTTTCTTTCTACTTCCAAATGGAAGTAAATACCATCATAAAATGAACACAGGCCTGATAGCTTCAAACTTCACCAGCGAGTTCATAGCAATTAAAGAGGCTGTTGCTTTATATCTAAATGACTCAAATATTTCAGGCCTCACTGACGGGTTAGTGATTTTTTCTGATGCAAGTCGGCTCTGGAAGCAATTAAAAATGGAAATACTAACATCACTTCTGCGATAAATGTTCTTCTCGAGATTCTACACTGTAGAGACAAATCATGTCATCTTCAATGGATTCCTGCACATGTCAACATTGAGGGCAACGAATGCACTGACTCTTTAGTCAAAGAAGCCAGGGACAATGATCAACCCAGGACTACCATCACACTTGCAGATGCCAACGAAGTTGCCAAAAGTCACTAATTCGTCATAACTTTAAGAAGCCACTAAACACGGACTTCAACTGCCCTAGGAAGTTGACATCAGTTATTAGCAGACTCAGAACTAATCATTACAGAGGGATGAAGATTCTCCCAGACAAGACCAGAGAATACATCCCCTGCAGAAATTAAACCAACGCTTTCCAAACACCTAAGCACATTCTAGAGTGTCCAGCACTCACTCCCCATGTTTTGCAATTGGGTATGGTGCCACTCGAAGCCAACTTAAGAGAAGTCCTGTTTAGTGAAGCGGCGCCATTGCTAGCGGCCAATGCTTTCTATCGTGAAGACTTTTGACTTGATCTAACTTTTGATATTTATATTTTAAATCCGTGGACACGATAACAACAACAACAACAACAATAATAATAATAAAAACATAGGGCATTGCAAAAACTTTGCTTTCCAGTTACATAAACATGTAGGAAAATAATACAAAAATTCCTATAATCCAATATAATTTAAAAAGGATCTACATGTATTCAAAACTTGTTATTTACATTTAAAATTAACAAGAAATAATATTTTCTTATTAATGCATTGAAGACTACTTTTGAATATAAAATATGAAAGCATGTTAAAAAAATGCTAGACTTATAATTAATAAACAAATATTTCTTATAAAAATGTTAAAATTAATTTCTAACTCTCCTTTGTCCTCTATTAGTAAGAATACGAATTTTGCAAAATTTAACAAATCTGATATTTATGGATAAAATGTTGAATATTTTAAGTACAAGCAAGTTTTCATACACTAGCAAATGTAAAGTAAGCATAATATTTCCTTCATATTTTATGTACATGCCTCTTTAAAAATGCAGTTGAGAAAATACATTTTGCAAATACTAATGCTTTCAAAGAAGGTGAACTTTTTAAGAACAAAACTGCCTCCATGCGATAAATTATGTAATGCCACAATCATTTCAGCAAACTGCAACTCAGAAACTATCGTTTCTTGCTCTGAAGGATCGTCAGTACAATCAATGCTGCCGTCTGCTGTAACCTAAAAGGGGAAAAAAAAATTGTTGTATATCTATGAAAAACAACAACTGAAATATAGGAACTTTTCTTTGATACTGTAGCAGAATTTTTGTGTAAATTTAATTTTCTAAGAACTTTACCAAGTGAAATGTAAATCACATTATTGTACTACTAATTAATTAGTAATCAATGTAATAAACACATCAAAAATTTTTCAGAATATACTAATATCATGGAATTTTCCTCAGATATCAGACCTTACTTTTAATTCTCATCGAAACGTAATTTCAAAATTGCATTTGCCATTCGAAAATGGTGCTCTTTCCTTTCTTATCGTATTTGAGGTGACAAATGGCGCGATACCAAAACCTCATCCCAGAGTTCTAAAGGAAAACATATCATCTAAAATAACCACCTTGAAATGTATTGATTACATGCATATCAAACAACAATTAATTCTTTCTACCTCTCACTATGATACCGCAAGAGAATTAGCAAATATAAAGGCCATTATGGGAGTTCCTGTCAAAGCATACTTTTATTCGGAAAAGATCTCCACCCGATTTCTGCTTCATAAAATTCCCGCAGACATATCACTTCCAAAGCTTGCATCAGAATTGGAAGAAGAAAATAATATCTCTGTCATAGAACTCAAGCGATTTGCAGGAAAACGAGCAATCCGGTTTTAGTTTCTATATTGGGTACAATCTTGCCAGAATACATTAGAGTATGACTTGTGTAAGTCATACTCTAACGCAGGGGTCTCCAAACTACGGCCCGCCAGTGTCATCAATCCGGCCCGCTACAGCGAATAGCTTATTGTTGCTGTAATAAGTTGGATAAAAGAACACAGAATGACAATAACTCGGTTTTATTTACTTTCTAGGTAAAAGCTTAATGACAAGCATAATACGCAGAAAATTCAACTTAAGCATAACAACTAACAAATAATTGAAATGAATCCCATTAACATTATAAACTAGTGAATATCCCGCGGTAATGTTGGGGTAAAGAGTATCGCATATGTATGTATATCGATGTTTGGAATGTATATATCCTGAATCAAACATATGATTTTTATCCTGAAAATCCCTCAGGAACGGAAAAGATAAATTAACGCGAATGAAACCGCAGGGTAAAAAAAAAATAGTAATGAGATTTATGTAATTGTGATTTTTCACTGACAGTAGTTTGTAGTTAGCAAGCGTATGCTCGCTCAGAGCGCGTACTCGGCGACTGGTCTAGAAATTATAGATAATGACAGAAAAATTAAAACGGTTTTGGCCCTTGGTACTTACTGGAGTAAACAGTATGGCCCTAAGGTTGAAAAGTTTGGAGACCCTGCTCTAATGTATTCTGGCAAGACACAACAAAAGATTTCTCTATTTTATGATAAACCTCGTCAATGCCATAATTTTCACTCTTATACTCATCCTACTTCTAATTTTAAAAAGCCCCTTGTTTGTGAATTCTGTAGCGCTAATTATCCTGTTGACTCGTGTAGAGAACAAATATCTAAATGTATCAATTGCAGTAAAGCACATAAGGCCACTGACATTAATTGTCTTAAACGTAAAGCCGAGGAAAAATTCTTATAATTTAAAACTTTCAGCAGACTTTCTTTTATAGAAGCTCGGAGACTTTATCGCGTTCCGAAGACTCATATTCTTCTAAAGTAAAAACTGCCTCTACTTCTAATTACATAACAAAGGAAATTACAAAATTATTTCAACAAGCTATGGAAACACAAAAATTTGTTAAAGAAATATGCCAGCCACAGGTTTCTAGTTTTCAGGAATCACTTAAAATGCTCACAGAAATTATAACACAATTCTTAATACTTTAAATCAAGCGATAAAGAAGCTCTCCTTTCCTCCAATTACAAATTCTATTTCTTTGGGTAAAGGTAAGAAAAAAATAAAATAAAAAATCAAAGTTTTGAAACCTTGCAAGACTTTGATTATACGAGGGAAAAGTCGATAAAACAAGGTAATCCTTTTTCAACTTTTTTTACTTCTCGTTTGGCATAATCATTAATATTGAAAATTAATCATTAATATTGTATTTTAGGCTCTTTTTTTTTTCATTGATATTTGATTAATCTTTATAAACTTTTCTAGAACAAGACTAACACAATGTTTAAAATGTTACAATGGAATGCTCGCAGTATTCGAGCCAAACGACCCTTTCTGATTCAATTTTTTTTCTCCTATGTCCGCATTAGCAATACAGGAAACATTTCTTAATTCCGAAGATCAATTTCACTTGCCTGGTAAAATAATTTATAGAACCGATCGTTCAAATAATACTCGCAGAGGAGGACTTTTAATTGCTGTCGATTCTAGTATTCCTAACAGAGTCTAATTTGCAATTATAATGCTGTTACAATTCATATTTCACATAAAACTTTTACTATTATTAACATTTATTCACCCAAGGGGATTTTCACTATTGAATGACAGGATGCACATTTTCAACAACTTCCTTCAAATTGTATATTCTCGGAGATTTTAATTCTCCTCATCCCATTCTTGGATCTACCTTTTCTACAACTAGTTCCGAAATCCTGATCAACTGGATTCTCCAGAATAATTTAAATATTATTAATACCAATACTCCCACTCATATTACTCCAACTTCTGCATCGCTTATTGATCTCTCCATCGCCAGTGCAGACATTTATCCTAATATATCTTACGTTATTCACACCGATCCTTTTGACAGGGATCATCTTCAGATATAGTTATTTCTTCAACTTTCTTCTCCACAAAAAATTTGCAGATCAATCATATTATGGTCTAAAGTTCATCGTTTTCTTCATGATCAGCAAAATCTCGATCGCCCTTTTTCATCATATTCTATTTACATTCTTTCTTGTCACATGCTTTCCTAATAATAAGAAACTTCATGAAACCTCTCACCATCAAAATCTCCCTCTGGTGGAAACACAGATGCAATAATCTTTTAAGGCAGAAACGCAAATCAAGCGCGATCTCAACTTTCTCGCGACCTTTGAATTTCTTACAAAGAAATGTCTGCCGAACTTCGTCAATACATATCTGATCTTAAGAAACAATACTGGGATTCTGTGTGTTCCTCTACCAGATTAACGGCAAAATTTATAAAATCATTAAAGCAACTCATAATAGAAACAATAATCTGGTTAGCAACAAGATTTTCATACAAATAATTCTGTTATGACAGATCTGCCTTAACAAGCTAATATGCCAGCTACTTATTTTAATAAATCCATTGACCATCAGTTTATTCCATTTAATCTTTCTGATGATTTCAACCAACATTACAACAGACCTATTATTTTTTAACGAACTAAAAGAAGCTATTCGTGCTACTCCTAATACTTCACCTGACAATGACAATATTCCTGCAAAATTGATTAAAATTCTTCCTAATCATTTTCTTCTACAGCTACTTAATATTTTCAGTAATATTTGATTAACTGGTGTTGTTCATCAGGAATGGTTAACAGCGAAAATTATTCCCATCCTTGCACCTAGTAAAGATAGCACTTCCCCTACCTCTTATCGCCTTTGACTTCAATTATTAGTAAAACCTTTGAACGTATCGTACTTAAAAGAATAATTGATTTTACAGTTTATGACAAATTCCATTCTAATCATTCTGGATTTATTCCTTTCAAGGATTGCATGTATTCCATATCACTCTTCATCACAAAATAATTGAGGCCAAAAATGTTTTTGTTTTTCTTAAATTGGACATTTCAGCTGCTTATGATTGAATTTGGAGAGATCGTCTTATTTATAAAATCTTACAGGTTGGCATAAAGGACACTTCTGTTAGATGGATTAACAATTTCATTAATAACAGGAATTTTTATGTCAAATGGAGAAACTCTAAATCTATGAAATTGTTTTCCAATTGTGGTGTACAGCAGGCGAACGTTCTTGGCGATTTTCTCTTTACTATCTACATGAGAGATATTTACGAGATCATTCCTGATCATACGGAATGCTTATTGTATGCAAACGATATTTTCTTTTTATTAGTGATAAAACTCTAGAAAAATTACTTAATAATCTTCAAATAACCCTTCATAAAATCATTCAATGGTACGAAACTTGAAAATTCTCCCTTCAACCGGAAAAGTGCGAAGCAGTAAACTTTTCTAATAAAAAACAGCAACCAGCTCAACATCTACAAATTTACAATATCCATATCTCTTGGAAGCAACATACACGTATTTTAGGCATCATCTTCTCTCAAAATCTCTCTTTCAAACAACATTTCCTGTATCTTAAAAGAAAAGTTATTAAAAAGTTAAATGTTCTTAGAGCAATTGCTGCTAATTCCTGGGGTTGTCCGATCCTATCACTTAATTCAAATAACAAATACCACAATTAGTAGTTTACTGGAATATGGAGCTTCTATTTTTATATCATCTAGCCATAGTGATTGCCAAATACTTAACATCTTTATATCATCTGGCTTTACGTTTTTGCAACAGGTCTTCCAAGGTGGACACCAATACCAGTTTTACTTAAAGAAACTGGTTAATTTTCTTTTTTCAGAGGCTGTTTATGTTAGCAGAGCGATTTTTTTATTAAACATATTTCTTTTGATTCCTCTACTCCACTCACCATTTACCTTCGCTCTGGAAATAAAACCCAAGGTTGATACGGTTGACAAGATTTCACTTCAATGTTGTTTTGCAAATCTTTTAGACAATTTAAACATTCAACCATTCAATTCAATTCCTAATTTTCCTCCTGCTAGTTTGAACTATAAAGTCACATTTCATCCCAATGATTTACCTTTTTCAAACAAAAACAGTTACCTTATTAAATCCTCAAACATTTTTATGAACAATACAAAAATGAAAAGATCATTTTAGCCTCTGATGCATCTAAGATAAAACTTAAACATTCAATAGCAGTCATCAATTCCTTTTCACAAGTGTCTTTATCAGAACAGATTTCAAATTGCAATAGTATTTTCACAGGAGAAGTTCTTTCACTCCTTTTAACCCTTTCAACTTTATGTTCTTTCATCTCATAATATATAATCCTCGCAGACAGTCTATCAGTTCTTCTGGCGTTACAGAATTGTAATATCCATTCCACTCGTATCCCCCCAGTTTCTTTGCAATAAACTGCAAGATCTTTGCAATAGCATTTTATCCATTGAATTCATTTGGTTCTCGGGACATGCTGGTATTACAGAAAATGAACTGGCTGATTCCCTCGCGAAATCCGCAGAGAATACAATAATATTTCATTGGATATCATCGGAGGATCTCATATTTCAACAAGAAAGCACAGCTAAAAGCAGCAGAGCAATGGATGGGTGGAAAATATGTTCAGGAATTCAGTCATTTGAACAGTATTAAATCTCATCACAGACTTTTCCATAATCATCAAAAGAAGATATTCTTATTTCCAGATTTCGCACAAAAACATATCCTAACAATGCAAAACTCCATAAATTTGGACTGACATCATCTCCATTATGCTCGATCTGCAAAACTATGGAAAGTTGAACACATTTTGTTCCAATGTATAAAATATGTAGCAGCACTAAACAAACTTCAAAGTGCTTTTGGATATAGAATTCTGTCTTACTCATGATTATTTGATATGTCAGAGGATGCTTATTATATAGACAACAGGGAAAACGTTTTGAAACCCTGTAAGCTATGGGGTGCCCCATATAATTTTAAAGTGATTTCTTAATGCGGGTTTCCTTTTCACTTCTGCCAAAATTTTTTTTGATTTTTATGAAAAAAAAAAAAACATTTGGATAAATTGAGATAAAGCAGACATATACACATATATATATATATATATATACAGATGTTATTTTTTTCTTGCATATATTTAAAATTAAGGTCAATAATGATATCTTACAAATTTTATAAAATATTGCAACTTCTAATTAAAGAAAAGAAATATTGACGTTATAGTAATAAATGCCATAGTGGATGGTCCAAAATGCAAATCATTCTAAAGCAACCAACAAAATTAAACAAACTTTTTCTATAGCTAAATTTTAGATATAATTAAAAATTTGAATAACTAATATCAAAACTGTACAAAATAATTTATCCAGTCATGTCTATTTAAAGTTTTTGATACATTATTTCATCAACATTCATTATTATTACGATTCATTATTTCAGAAAAAAAAATTTAAACTTATAATTTACAGCATATCTCTATTTCATGAAAAAACATTAAAATGTATAACTTACTTTAATGATCCATAAAAACATTTTAATTACTATATATTCTTCAAAGTAAATTGATACTTAATCTTATCAAAGTTTAATTGCATCTCAAATTATTAATGTTATAGATATGTATAAATAAATGATGTAAATTGTACAATTAGTACTTACTAAATGAAATGCTCCTTTACTACCAATGTCTTCCTGTAGATTTTTTGGGTTTTGGGTTTCTAATATCACCAATATTATCTTTCCCAAAATACCAATGTTCTAAAGTTGGAAATATCAAACGATCATCACTTATAACATCTTTGATATTCAGATCTTCATAGTAAGGGTTTAGTGTATTTGCCTTCCACTCCCACTAAAACAAAAGAAAGCAATTCAATCACTTCACATTATAATTTATATATTTTTATAATTAGGTCAGGTAATTCTGCTTTTCATTCTTATTTCACAAAATTTTATTCAATCAATTTATAAATTGTATCAAAATCATTTACAATAGAAATGATGGTATTGTGCATAATATTTATACACCAATATCCATTTTTGATATATGGAATTTTTATAAAGATCTATATAATTTTATATCTAAAATCCTTATTTTATGCATAATTAAAAACAACATAATATGTCATAATTTTTATTCTATAATTTCTTAACAATTAGTAAGCATAAAACAACTAACTAAAAAATGAATTCACAAAATTTTAAGATAAAAAAAAAATTTAATTTCTAAGATTAGCAGACATATGGTATTTTTATTATCTATTATATATACTATTCAAAAAATTATTATTAACATATTTTATTGTATGATAACAATTTAGTAAATGAAAACATTTATATCTAATTATATAATGGGCAAATAATTTTCTAATTTTTGATGATATTTTTTTCTATCTTTTGATATTACATAATAAAGAATGCATTTTCCTTCGACACAGTTGGCAGCAGTAAAATAATAATAATAACAAAGCCAAAACGTTTTTGTTAGTAAAAATGCAAATGCACTTGCAAGAAACAGTAAATATTGCCAAACCATACAAAATCCATGAAAATTCACAAATCTCTCATGAAAATGAAAAAAAAATAATTTAGAAAAATGCTGAATACAGAAGTACATAAATCATAAAATTTTATTATATAATTATTCATAGAAAATAAATCAAATGTTCCAAGTCAAATAAAAGTTGTCAAATCATCAAATATATACAATAAATTAATTTTATAGTAAATAAATGAAAGAAAGTAGTAAGAAAAAAAATTAACAATAATAGTATACTAGTAGATAACAAAGAAACAAATAATTGTATAAAATGAATCCTTTTATATTTTAAAAATTCAAAATAGTTATTGAAATTAAAAAATTGTGATATAGAAATAACTAAGCATTTTAAATTTTAAAACAGGGATCTCAAAACTATAGGCCCACACTGGCCCACGTTCAAACATAAATGTGGACCACCACCGTTTATTTTGACTACATTGTACAATACATAAAAATGATTAATTTTAACTATAATTAATGATACGAGATCTGTCCATATGTAGCTGTATTTTATAATTATGATTTGATTGCAGAAAAAAATTCAACAGAAAATTTAGTGAACTGAAAAATGTATGAGTGGAAGATACTAATAAAATTCCAGCAATGGTGAGTTTTTCTTTAAAAAATATGTTATACAGCAAATCAATCATTTCCATTTGAAGTTTTGAAGCAAAGGGTTTTTTGATGTCATTTACAATTACCACAAAATCTGAGAAACTAAACTTAAAATTTATTTTTAAAACACCTATAATTTCAATAGCAAAATCTACCAGAAATGGAGTCTCCGTCTATTGATTGAATATTTGTTATTTATTAAAATGTATGAAACATTTTTTGTTCAAATTTTTGAAACAAAACAATATTTTTATCTAAAGGACATAATATGAATGTATACATTAGAAATGAAGCTGGTTTTACACTGTCATTATATATATATATATATATATATAATAATAATAATTATATATATATAAATATATAATATATATAATTATTTAAAAATTTATTTTTATTTAATGAAAACAATTGAATGTACAAGATACTTATATATTTTGTACCAATTAAATTTTATATTTGTTAACAATATATATTATGCAATTTATAATTAAAGAACATTTATAATACACATATATACTTTTATAATTTTTAGCTACAAATATTAAAAGCAAGTTTTAGAAAAAAAAATAAATAGAAAAATCTTACATGAATTCTTCGATGGTAGTTACATAAATAACAATTAAGCGCACTAATAAAAGCGCCAGGTGCTTCACAAAGATGAAGTGATTTAAAAGCATGGATCTTCTTTGGAATTAAATCATAATTGGACAAAATTTCATAAAATTTGCACCATGCTTGAGTTAATAATTCTGGCCGAATTTTTTGTCGCACAAAATTTATAACAAATTTAGTTTTATTTATTCGATTTGTATGTACTCGCCATTCTTCACCTTTATCATCCAACAAAGATTTTGTCTTATTTAGACGAGTTTTTGACTCCTGTAAAGTAGGGAACTTCCACAAAGGATCTTTAAAAATTAAATTATCTGAAGGTAATTTCCAATCCTTTTCGGGTTCAAAAGTAAAATTTTGTTTAAAGAAATTCCTTACATCTGACTTACAAAAAGTTTCCATAATAACAAAGCATTTACTTTGAATGTATACTATATAATCAATAAAAGTTCTGTAATTGTTACAAAATACAAAGCAATCAAAAATTGAAATGCAAACATGACGACTCGACTAGTTGTGTTGACATTTATGCTCGAGCAAGTTACTTTATCTCTACAGTTCTTAAAAAAAAATGATAATCCATATAAATAAGATAAGAAACATCTTGAACCGGCAAAGTTTAATAATCAGTAATCAGCAAAATTTGACCTTTTCCAAAGATAATAAATGAAAATACATATATATATAGAGAGAAAAAAGTGATGGTTGTGCAGAACTTTTGGCGGCTAAAAAGAAGACAAATGTTTTGAGATTCGTGCTCGCTATGTAAACAAAAGCACATGCATCTTTCGAAGCGGTAAACATTAGAATAAACATTCTGCCAGTTGCCATTCTTAAATTTTATAATGGTTTAAAAATATCCACAATAAAGCACTATCTATTTTAGAACAAATTAATTTCATATTTATTTACTTAGATCGCTAAGGCCACAAATTAAAAAAGAAATAGATAAGTTATCCTGTATTTTGGTTAAATTATAGTATCCCCTCTTCCTGCTGCACAAACTGGAACTAAAATACTATACAGCAACTTCCACTTTTCCATTATTTCTATTATCCTCAACACGTTTTTAATGTTGTTATGTTTGTAATAATCTTTCTGTTTTAATAAATGCTAAAATCAACCAGTCAATAGCATTCAATAGATCGACCAATAATTCTTATCGTGACATGGAACTCCAATAGTCTTAAAGGAAAAATTAATGAATTACAAAAATTTTATTTCTGAAAATAAACCTCATGTAATTAAAAACACATCTTTGGCTAGGCGATTCCTTCAAAATTCCAAATTATATCATATATCGCTCCGATCGTCTTACCCACAAAGGTGGAGGAACGTCTATCTGCATTCATAAAAATATTAATCATCATCAAATTCATTTTACTACAACCAGCTTTGAAAACTCTGCTATCGTTATTAATCTCAAGAATAACCTAAAAAAATACTGTTGCTAGCATTTATCGCCCTCCAATTGGTAGATTCCTCACACAAGAACTTGATACAATAGCGAACTCCAATCAACAAGTACTTCTATGACTTCAATTCCAAGCATCCTGCATGGAATAATGGACGCAGCAACATAAATGGTTCTATTCTCTTCGATTGGACAAATCTTAATGCATTCAATGTTATTGTTCCTAATGATCCCACATATTTCTGCCTTCACAGTCCTTGCAATAGTACTCTTGACATCGCGCTTCTTAAAAAAATTTAAACGCCGGGCCTGCTTCTTCTATCAACGATCTTTCCAGTGATCATAACCCTGCTCTCATAATTCATTTACGCCCTTCCTCAATAGCATAATCACAACTACCAATTGGAATATTTTTACTAAAATTTCTCTCAAAGCATTCCTGGTAATCCAGTCATCTCCAATATTCAAGATATTGACAAAATAATTGATAAATTTAACTATGCTGCTACTTCTGCTATCAACCTTGCTAGCAAATCTAAAGAACTCAGTACACCACACCAAAACTTCCTACTCAAATCACCTCTAAATTGCAGGAAAAACAGAATTCCTAAATCATGGCAAGATACCAGGTTTCCTCCGTTCAAGCAATCCGTCAACAAGCTTCAAAAAGAAATAAAGTAAATGATTCACAAATTAAAAAATGACTGATGGAATGAATTTTTATTAGGCCTAAATCAGAAGATAATTCTCTTCAAAATTAACAAACATTTTGCCAAAAAATATCCAAAAATTCCTCCACTGGTTGGATCCACAGGTCTTATATTCTCATCTTCTGATAAAGCGAACTCTTTTGCTGAAAACCTTGAACTCTTCTTTCAAGAAAACACTGAACCTTGCGATTACTCTCAAATTGAGCATGTTGAAGATGCAGTAACTTCCTTTCTAGCTGATCATCAAAATTATCATACCAATATTTTTTTTTTTTTTTCTCCATCTGACATAGTTAACTTAATCAAGAATCTCAACATTCGGAAATCTTCTGGACCTGACAAAATTCCAAATAAAGCCTTAATGTGTCTCCCCCTTAATGCCATTACTCATCTTGCAAAAATCTGCAACAGCTTTACTAAATATCACTACTTCCTTCCTATCTGGAAAAAAAGCAAATATCATCATGTTCCCTAAACCTGGCCAAGATAGGAAATTTCCTCAAAATTATCGGCCCATCAGTCTCCTTAGCTGTGTAAAAACTTTACGAAAAACTCTTAGTGAGACAAATTACTTCTTTTTGCGATAAAAATTCCATAATTCCAGCAGAACAATTTGGATTCCGTCAACATCACTCAACTTGTCATCAACTTCTACGTGTCACCAATATCATCACTGAAGGATATAACTATAAATTTTTTACAGGAGGTGTCTTTCTAGATGTCAAAAAAGCTTTCGATCGACTGTGGCACAATGGACTGATCTACAAATGATCAAACTTCAATTTCCAACTTGGATCCCACTTATCATTACAAATTATCTTAAAACCGAACCTTTCAAGTTCGACTTCATAATGAATTCTCCAAAATCGCTCGTATTTGTGCTGGTACACCTCAAGGAAGCGTGCTGTCCTATTCTCTACAATATCTTTACCTATGACTTTCCTCAGTGCACTAACATTTCCACCTGCCTATTTGCTGACGATTCTGCTGCTCTTGCCCAAGGTGCTTCTATTCTTTATGTCATCAATACTCTCAAAATTTTCTGAATATCCTAGAGGATTGGATAACTAAATGGCGCATCGCAATTAATGTCTCTAAATCTCAAACTATCATTTTCCGAAAAGGACACGCCAGACAACCATATATTAATCTCTCCCTTTTTGATCAACAAATTGAATGGGCGACTAATATTAAATATCTCGGCTTAATTATAGACAATAAACTTACGTTTCGAGCTCATATTCAAAAAATTAAACAAAAATGTTGGAAAAATTTTATCTCACTCCACCACTCATTAATAATAAATTTTCTAAATTAACTTTGTCAAACAAACTTCTTCTCTACAAACAAGTTCTCAGGCCTATCCTTACCTATGCTGCCCCAATCTGGGGTCTAGCTGCACAATCTAACAAGAAATCTGTACAAATTATTCAAAACAAACTTCTTCGTATTATCACTGGAGCACCTGGTTTGTCCGCAACTCTACAATTCATCAAGATTTAAAAATTGACTCTATTGACAACTATATTACTAAACTTTCTAGAAATTTCTTCAATACCATTGCTACTCACGAAAATGGCACAAACTATATTTACGCAATTGAATGGAAAATACAAGTATCCTTTCTATTCTTCTAAATGGAATCGAAGCCTCAAACCACCATAATTTCCTGATCACTTTTCGCTTTTTAGATATTTTACTTCAACGTTTATTTACTGATCATAAATTTCTTGTTACGTTTCCATACCGATGATTTGCATTTTTCTTACTTTCTTTTTTTTTCTCTCATCATACGATTACTATTATCTATTTATAATGACTTTTCTTTCCTACTGCCTTCACATACCATTGGGTAGATGAACGCTTCGCGTTCAGGCACTCGACATCTTTATTCAACAATGATGATGTTTGTAATATTCTACAATTCTTTATATTTGAAAGAAGAAATCATTGTTGCTTCCTTAAAAATTAAGAACGAAGTTTTTAATATATAGCAACGGTCCAATATATAGAGTTTTCCATTGACGTTAGTGGTCAAGTTTTGAGCTGTAAACCCTTCTTTCTCCCTTGGCTGGTTTAAAAAATAATGTATTTAAAAGTATTAACATAGCAAATAATCTTTTAAAGAAAGTAAGAAGCTAAAAAGTATAGAACGTTTCAGTTATTTGAACAAAATGGAAATGACTGATCCAAATGACCAATTTTTAAGTAATCATCTAGATGTCAATTTCCCACCAAATCTTGTTATGAACAATAAGAATGTTATAAAAAAACAATCCTATGTAGAAAAGACAAATGTCCCGATGTTAAATTATTTATCTCCCTTTTACACTTGTTAAGCTGAAATCATAGCATGTGTTTAAATACGGATCTGTGTCTAGATATGGACCATTTATTCTAATAACTTAATAGAAGAAGCTCATTCAGTTCTGGTAATGTATCAATGCTAAGATTTATTCTTAAAATTTTGAATTAGGTTGATATGAATGAGAAAGCCAGTAATGTTGCTGTATCCAAACTATTTTACTTGGAGTATTGTAAAAAATAGGGATTTTAAGAATTTTACATATATTAAGTAAGTAAATCATTAATTTATTATTGTATAAATAGCTATATTACCTTATTTTCGTAGAAAATAAATTTAGGTTACGTAACATATTATTTTTTAAAAAATTGAAATATTATGATAAGCAATTTTTATTGTTTCAGCATTAAATTATTAATTTTTTTTTTTTTTTTAACTTTTATATCAAGATATCTGCACTGCTGGAAAATGAAATCCCAATAACAAGAAGAAGTTGGTTTAAAAGTAGGCAATTTAGGCAGAGAAATTCTTATGTTAGCATAATTATTTTATTAACATTTCAAAGTCGCAGGTTAAATTAAGCGTAAGAAGAGCTATTTCAAATGTGAATAGGTTGATACATTAATAACTTCGCTGTAATTTTTGCTATATTAAATACAAACCTGCAAATGTTCATGTATTGCATAGTTTGTCATTTATGGGACGGAAAACCATGCCTGTTACACTTGGTCAGGTCAAATCAACAATCGCCTCTCTGTTGTAGAAGGGCTACGAGAAGGTGAATTTTTTTTCTTCAAGATATTGCAAAAAAAGAATTGGCTAGAATGTATTCACTGAGTATGGTTACTGACAGCAGTGTCATAATATATTGTCTCAAGAAGACTGAGGTGCAGTCCACACGGGCTGCTATTGAGAAGCACGAAAGCTTTATTCGCCGTATGGTTATAGCGCATCGTATTACACCTACAACAGAAAATAAGATATAATATATTAAGATAATAATTTTCTTGTTTAATCATTAAACTGTTGTTTCCCCCTCTCTTATATCAAGATATCTGCGCTTCTGGAAAATGATATCCCAATAACAAAAAAAGAAATCGATTTTAAAGTATACAATTTAGGGAGAGAAATTGTTAAGTTAAACGCTCGTGTATTGCATAGTTTGTATCGGAATACCATGCCTATTACACTTGGTCATTCAAATCAACAATCGTCTCTCTGGTATAGAAGAGCTACGAGAAAGTGAATTTTATTTTCAAGATATTGCAAAAAGACTTGGCTAGGATGCATTCACTGAACAGGATGATGTTCAGTACACATGCAGCGTCATAATATACTGTCTCAAGAAGAAAGAGCTCCAGCCACCAGAATGACAAAATGAGCGATAACAAATCTATTATCTGAGGATCAGTTCCAAGCCAGACACCATGAAGTGTTATGTAACTCCGAATCTCCGCCCTCTGCGACTTCAGAGATGTTAAGCTAGAGCTGATTGGAAGGCTGAGTAAAGAACTGTTGCATTCTCAGATGGCAGCTGTTTCTGTCTTGGTTACAATTATGGCAAAATGTTGGTTAGAAGGAGGCCATGTGGGCGTTTGGAGCCAATCTGTCTGAGTTTTAAACACACTGGAACTACATCAGAAGTTTTGGTCTGGATAACGATTTCCTATGAGAGCCGTCGTTATTCCAAGTACCTTGACAATAAATTTGGGCATTAGATTAGTGATTGAACCAGTTGTACTGCTTTTTGATCGCTGCTTTAGGGTACGGTTTCATACAGAGGGTTCCCGTCTCTATACTGCAGTCACCCAACTTGTTCTACAGAGTGTCAATATATTGCTTTGGCTATATCCTCCCAACGAGCACGTGCAGACATTATTGTACGACAAATCCAGCGTCATACACAACCAGCACCAACCGTTGCTGGTTTGACTGACTGACCACAACTGACTTCTGAGTGACTGGAAGTCCATCCTTTAGACTGACATATTACGACTGCACGACATAATGCATTCAAAGTCGTGGAGTTTATAACGGTTGCGGTTATTAATTTATAATAATCTCTCTTTAATCCAGTATGCTCGGGACCATGACTTTACTGGATTAGTGATTTTGCCGGAATTTCGAGTGTCGATATAGCTTTTAAGCAGGATATCAAAGATAAAGATTACTAGACAAAATTTAAGCGATTAAAATATGTATACATTTAATATATTTATGATGTGGGAAAACCAACAGCTACAATAAACTTGGGGCGAAAAGGCGAGTAGTACTGTGTCATCATCTGGCATTCAAGTCAAAGAACGCTTGAATCTATACGATAAAAAAAATATGAAAGTGATGGTTCGAACTGTGCCGGATTATAGAATGGGCCGAACTATCGAACATCGTATTAAAAAGAGGTTATTATACCACTATTTCACATTTAAAATTACTTTTCTCGAGCATTCTTTATCTGTGATCTGAAAACCTTAATTAAATAAATATGCTACCCTCAAAATACTTTGCCTAAATTTCATTTCTTTAAATAATATCTTCTAGATGTTGGGAAATTACATGATAATTTTATAACGAAGAAATTTCATGACTCTTATACTTTTTTAAATTTTTTTTTTTTTTGTCACCTTAAATTTTATTTTTGCACAACGTATTTCACATTTCGACAAGCATTCTATTTATGCATACATATCAATAAGCTAAAGAAATATATTTACTTATATAAATGAATTAAGTATTATTTAAACTGTTTGTTAAATTATATTCTATAATTTTTCGTTAAAGATGCATTTCAGAAATTGTAAATTTTTTTTTCTGGAAATTTCACTGAATTGTTATGTGAACAACCTTCAATATGTTAAAATTTTAAATCACTGAGTATTAGAAAATATAGAAAACTAGATAAACCTAGACTCTAACTGAAGGCACAAGTACATTGCGGAATAATCACCAATTTGTTGACAGTTAATATAAAAAAAACCTATAATATACGATACAACGAATTGGAACAAAATTTGATTTTCTAATAAAATGAACGTACATAAACTAATTTAAATATTATTTTATTTTCATCTAAGTGAAATCCATGCCTCTCCTTTTGCATAATTTTTTTAGTATTGGATAGTTCTGTAACATTTTTTTATTAATGATGTAACTTGCAGATACATTCATTTCTTTCAAAGATAAATGAAATTATTTTGAACCTGTTGGAGATTTTGAAGTAAATCAATTAGTAATTAATAATATTAGTATATCACCTGCTTTTATAAACTTTTTCTCCTACGGCTGTCTAGCGGCCTATTAGCCAATTGGCTAATGCTCTGGCCGTTGGTACCACAGTCTTCAGATTCGAATTCTGGCGATGGCAAGGATGTTTGTTGGTGGTTCGGAATCCACGTTAAACTGTATGTCCCTGTTTAAGTAGCCTAAAGTTTACACAAAATGATCGTAGAGCGATAAACCAACCGTAACCTTCGGATGTCCATGACAATTTTGAAGTCTTCTCTTTTAAAAACTGTATGGTCCTCACTGTATTTATGTATCGAATGAGAGCACCTTTTAAAATTCTGGTTGCAATAGAATTTTCGTTTTCCAAATCTGATTTCACTTCTTTCGTTCATTCTGTTGGGGAAAATGTATTTTAACAAATTATTGTAAAACTTGTAAATACTGGTGCATCTTTTTCCCCTTGTACAAATTCTTTTTTCTGAATTATTTCTTACAGTTTTTTTTTTAATCTAAATCAGTTTATTGGTCAACTAACTGTAAGCGATCTTCTGGTACCAAAATAAATTTTCTACTGGATATTTTCTTCATGGATCAAGGAAGTAATTATTGAAATCGTTGCTGGTAATAACAAGGATAAAAATCCTTCTTCCCGCATTGAACCCATATCTTTCTTTTATTACGGAGTGGTAGTTTTTTTTATCAGAAAATTTTCTTAAATTGTAGTTTAAAAAGGGCTAATACATTTGAAGGTGGTAAATTATTTACTCTGGGGCATTCAAGAGGCCTGATGGCCAAGTGACTAGCGCTCTGGCGTTCGGTACCACAGGTTTTTCGTAGAGTCCCGACGAGATGGATGATTAGGTATATGGATGTTTGTAGTGGTAAAAATCCACCTTAAGCCGTAGGTCTCGGTCTAATATGACTCCTACTACTACTACTACACCACACCACACCACACGACTGTGCCTAGAGCTGAGTTGTCCCTATACAGTTTGAAAATGATGTGGATTAGAAGAAGTCTGATTGGACTCTGTGACGCTCTATGGTCATATGAGAACGGACCTACGGCTTTGGATTCTGAACCACTACAAACATCCATGGCCCGCTGGGATTCGAACCCGATACCTGTGGTACCGAGGCCAGAGAGCTTCGGTGATTGAACGAGAACCGGTATATTCACACGGAATGGCCGTTGGCGGTCTAATATGGCTGTAAAGCGTCGAGAATAGGACTGACAACTGTACCCCTTAAAAAGAAAAAATCTTCTGTCTCGAAATCTGCCAGTAGGCAGACGGCCTTGCCCACCATGGTTTATTACGCACGCTAGTGAAGAAGAAGAAGAAGCTTTGTTTCTTTGAAAAGACACTGATTTCCGTTCTCTGAATATTTTTGGAAACCTTTTAAAATACTGTGTCCTGTTTTATCCTTTTAGGGTATGTGGTCATATAAATTGCATATATATATTAAGGCCCAAGCATATTTTGAAAATACTTCTATACAGGTAAGTAGAAATTTATAACCGGCAAAATACGCAAAGTTAAATCCACGGGTCAGAGTTACAGTTTATTTATTCCACAGCTTGACCTTTTCTCTCCAAGTTGTGTATATGTCCCCCTCTCCTTTTTAACTGGTCAACTCAATTCGGCATATCCCCTTATAACCATTGTTAAATTGTTTATAGATTGTAAATCTAACAAATATGCCTGAATTGTTCATCTATACCTCCAGTTATAACTCTATTTCTCTTAGCATTTCGTTTTGCAAGTCTTTATAACATATACGAATCTTTAGTTTTCTTACAGCTCTATGTAAAGCATTAATGCCTCCAAAAACTGATTGGTTGTTTTAGATGTATAAAACTTTTCAAGGAACATTTTTTGTTCAAATGTTTATTGACTTAAAGTAACTTTTCAAATGAAGTACAATTACAGACTATAAGCATTTATATAAGAGTAAGTAAAGAATTTCCTAACTCTAGAAACTAGAAAATTCCTAAAAAAGATTTTGATAATAAAAATAAATAAATAAATTTTTAAAAAAACATACATTTGTTAATAAACAAATATACTATAATATACGATACTATATTCTGAAAATATTAAATTTTTTACAGACAAACAAAAAAGGATACTACAACGATATCCTAGAACAACCATTTACATATAATTCTTCAATTTTCTTAAAAATCCAATCACAGTCCAGAAAAGTATACATTTTACATTAAAATTCTTTCAAATATAGTTCATTTATATTTGAAAAAATGGCCAGAGCGTGCCAATCAACTGCAAATAAAGCTTTTACAAAAATATTAAAGCATTCTTGTTGACTTACGACCTTATATTCATGTTTAGTTAATTCAAATCCATTTTTACAAATAAAATATTCATCACGAATAAATTTATTAATAATAATAATATTCGTTAAACACTTACATAAAGATTCAGAAAATTCATCCGGTCCAGCTGGTGTGCCACTGTCAAAATTATTCCATTTCTCATAACTATCTTCAGGGCGTTTATTTAGTTTGTAGATCACATATTCTGTAAAGGTATATACCAGAAGTTTATTTTTCACATAGTCGGACACTCCGATAAGGTGATGCATTGCCCTCTATGGAGAACTACTTCTTACAAGAGTTAATACTTCCTCAGCCCATGGTCTATCCTTAATTATGATGCAGCAACTCATGACGTAGTCCATATCCCATCTGTAATTGTTTCGATCTGTGAAGGTAAAACAGACAATCGCTAATTTCATGACGTATCATTATCCAAGACACGGCCTATCTGCTGTATCTGATTTGAATGACATGTTGTTCTCATTAGAACAAAACACTAACTGCATGTTATGCATAACTGCATGTAGTATAATTATCCAAGACACGGCCTATCTGCTGTCAGATTTGAGTGATAGGCTGTTATTATGCACTTGTTAAAGAATATACATTGCTTTCTCCTAGGAACAGAAATGCTATATCTCCTCTCGTGGGAAAAATACAACACTATACAACGAGTTTCAATGAAACCACTGCTTTTGTTGATTGTAGCTTTCCATTTTCATCCATAGAGTACACGAGTTCATACTCCAATATGAATACAAGTTTGTTTTAACAACGTATTCACGACCACCTCCTAGGTCAAACATATGATAGGAAATATATGGCTTCTCTCTCTCGGCAAGGTGAACTTTCTTGCAAACTACTTTATTCTGAAAAATATTTTTCCCTTACAAGACTTTTTTTTTTTCATTGTGCACTTACAAAGCCCTATTCGCAGAAGGAATGAACAATGTCAGTCTTCGCAGCATATTGGAATACCTTGACCTCTTAGGGAGGAGCCTTAAACTCCTATCTTACGAGACAGTGTCCATAGCAGGTAAAAAGGATGGATTAAGATGGCATGAGGTAAATAATAAAACAACAATGTAAAAGGGAAAATGCACTAGTCCCAAAATAAATGTTAATAATTAAAAGAATTAAGAAAAACGGAATTATAAAAAAAATTAAATTATGTAATTAAAATTAGGATAGTATTAAAAGTAAAAATAAAAACAAATTTAAAAATGATATATGTATATATATATATATATATTTGGCATAAAATATATAAAAGATAATAAATTAAAACAGCTAAGAGATAGGTCACAGCTTCTAGAAATGATGACTAAAGGAACAGGGTCAGGGTCGAATCTGCAACTTCTCGGCTACAAGAACGACGTTCTTAACTACTGAACGAGTTCGCCTAACTAAAGACACAACAAATAGTGCAGAACTGCCCGAGGGCGTTTTCCAGAACATTACAAATTTCGTCGTTCGAAATGTGAACGAGATTGCTGTAAAATTTCTCAGCAAGTTTAAGCATAAAATTTTGAATACTAGGGAGGGCTAAAGAGTGACTAAAGTCATCATTTTTCTAAAGTACCACAGAGAATCATTGATCATTCTCAGTACCTCGTTTTCTAGACATTTAATGTAATGTCTAGAAAACGAGGAATTTATTTGAACGAGGAACTTATTTTACAATATAACCCCAATCTGGGCTAGCATAAGTGATAACTGGAAGTATAAAGTACATGTAAACGATAAGTTTATTATCAAGCGATAGAGAAGAGAGTCTGTTGATAAAAGGACAAAGGAGACAGATATTATATTTATGTGATTAATATGGTTAATTTGCTGTCAAGAAAGACACCCAGATATTTAACGTTTTTAGTACAATTAACATTTTGATTAAAAAGAGAAATAGCAGAGGGAAGAATTTTTCTCCTCTTGAAAAATACACTTTCCGCTTTATCTACGTCAATTTTTATTTGCCATCTGTGGAATGAATAATATTAAATAAAAAGGTGATGTTTGCCTCTGGCATTGTTATATCAGCAGTAAAAAAGATGCTGATATTGCAAAGAAAAAAAAAAATTGAAGCGTCCTTTACGACACGTGACTGTTGATAAGTATTCTAATCCATCTTAGAACCTATCACAATTCGACACGTGCATCCCCGACTTCTTCCTTAGTTACATATTCACAAGGTGTGTCTGAAATAATTTTCCCACTAGAAAAATTTTATTGAAAACTGATAAGTATTGAATTGAATAGAAGGATACGAACTGTCAAGTGTTTGGGTTATCATTCCTGACATGAATACTGTTATCAGTAAATAGAGTTTGAATCCCACAGACATTATCTTATCAGTACAGCCACCACAATTTGGGGTGTGCCTTTTAAACTAGTACAACGAATTGATAATAAATATAAGGAAAAACATTTCCACAGTATGAAATTGATTTAACAAATCACATTAAAATGCATAAAAAATCTTTTGCCGAAATAATTATCTGTAAAAGAAATAATTTTTTTAAAAATAAATAAATAAATTTTATTTACTATCGGGATAAAAAAAAAATTAGAATTAAAAAAACTTTTGAGAAAATAATTTTATGTATAATGAAATAAATTTGTAAAAATAAAATCAATAAATTTTGTAAAATAATTCAACTAAAAAAAAATCACATCCTTCCAGAAGGCATCTGTCTTATAGTACAGACACTCCGATATTTCTACAAGAAAACAAATTTTAGGGGAAACACCCCTTTCTATCAAGATGGCTTCTCGTCTATGTCACTTTTCTTGTGATGTCACTTCCATCCTCTATTAGAATCCCTTGATTTTTTGTTTTCTTTTTGTTTGACCTGAGGAATAATTTTGATGGTTTATACGTTACCCACAGACATGATAAGCTGAGAAAGAAATGCCACGCATGGATGGAAAAAGAATTGAGGTTTAAGTTTTTTGATATGAAACGAAAATCATACAATTTGTGAACTACAGGAAAAAAATTGTTATTTCTTGTATGATAATCAGTTTTAATAGAGGGCATGGTTTGTTCTAACGGACATCAACATTGAATATCAATGAAACATAGAGTCTACCATGAAATTAATAAGGAACTGGAATATTTCGTCTCACTCCTCTAGAAGAGCTTTTTGTCGTTTGTGGTATCGATATACAGACAGAAACTCGTCTATCTAGAATGTATCAAACATGTTCTTTCGAGTTTGTAGCCAATGCATTAAAAAATACATTATTTGTGTATCCATATATTCAAAAATTAACTGTCGAAATTAGTTCGTCTAATTTAGTTAGACAAATACAACAAAATTTTTGAAATATATTCATCTCCCTTTCAGGTTGAAATCGAATCGACCTCAGAATATTTCCAAATGGAACTGGTTAACTTACGATACAATATTGAACTAAAACACATTTTTGAAACATCGGAATCAAAAATAAGATTTTTATAAAACTTACGTCACAAAAGAGAAATTTGCCACAAAAGTTATTAGCGCTTTTGGTTCAACTGCGAATAAGTATTTTTTTCTTTTTTTCGAAAATGAAATTGATCAAACACAAAACACGCTAAAACATAACGGATTCTATGTTTATATGCAAGAATAGTAGTAAACATTATATTCAATATAATTCATTATATTTCAATTTTTCACTCCAAAAAATGTCTGTAGGGGGTTTAAATCTAACATGGGGATATATAATTTTATATGCGGCCCGCGGAGTTAGGATGCATTCCCAAAGTGGCCTGCTAGGACATTTGGGTTGGTCATCCCTGCTCTACGCCTTTCTCTCTTAGTTTACTCAGGGTTTTCACCAATCTTATTGATAATTATTCTTATTAATATAATGATCAAATGAAGGTTTATTAATCAAGTTAATTGGAGGCAGATATTCAAGCTGCAACACTTTTTCTTTTAGCAATTTTTTTTTAAAATCAATAGCAGTTGCTTATGATTTTGGGGAACATGGGTGTTTGGGTCGCATTTGTCAAAGTTTTCTTTTGGAGGTTTAATATTTTCTTTGTTGGAGACTTGTTCCGTGACTTACGAGTTTGTAAGTAATTTCTTCTTAATTAAACAGCAATTAGATTAATCTAAAAACTACGTCAAGTTCGATTTTTAAATTTTTCAAAGAGTATGGTATGTCTAAGTACAGCTTGCCTGTATCTTTAACCATGAGATTTATCTCTAATGATATGGAGACTAGTTCAGCTTCTCATAAAAATACCGGCCCAGACTGACTTACCCCGCGTCCTCCAAATCCGACACTTTCTTGTACGAATGTGGAACCTTTTCGAATCTCTCGTTCCTTCCAAATATATGCATAAAGATTGGATGTAAAGGGGATTTCTCAAAGAGAAAACTGCTTCATTCATTTCTCTTTTTTGACATTTTTTTCTGCCCACTGTCTACTTGCAACATATCTATGGAACCCATACCATAGACCTGTAAGCGTATGGAAGAAAGCAATGTAGAACGTCATATACATACTGTTCGAAACCTTTAAATAGTACTATAAATTTCCTTTCAATAACAATGCAATAGAAACTCTATACGAATAAACATGCACCATATGTTGTGTTATATTATATATAAACAGCATGAGTCGGTTTCAAATAGTTTGTATCGAAAATCTAGTACTATTAACTGAGCAAAGTTGGTGAAGAATGATATTTATATTTGGGTTCTCTGGTCAAGTATTCTAATTTTGTGTTGTTTTTGGTTTATGACTTTAATGACCAATAACTCTCCAGGCTTTATTTATCCTTATTTTAAAGGATATTTATAACATTCTTTAAAGGTTTCAAACAGATTATTTATATATATATATATATATATATATAACATCCTGCATTGTTTTCTTCTATATTTTCACTGAAGCATTATTTCAATGTAATGCATATAAAAACCAAACAGCACCTAAAGCAAATCTGAGAATCTAAAGCTAATCATTTTTTATTATACACTAATCAAATCTATGATTTGGTTTTATAACATATACCATGACCAGATACTACCAAACAGCAATATTTATCAACTTACAAAAAGAAAAAAAAAAAAAAATACAGCTTTTATTACTATAAGATAGGTCAATCAAAATAAACAAAATGTCCTCTTCTTGCATTGTACTATTACAATTCAATTGAGATTTTCAGACAACAGTGCAGAAAGTTTCTACTCATCAGTTTATAACTTGGTTATCATTTAAATTACAGTTCACGTCAGATACTTCACCTATAAGACGTGTATTTTAGAGCATCAATCTAAACAAAACATTTAATTATTTTCAACAAAAATTTCTAATAAAGGCTGAAGCCTGTCCATTGTCGGATTTGGTATTTTTTTTTTTTTTTTTTTTTTTTACCTATAACTGTTTTGTAATTTTCTAAGTTTTAAACCCAGTTTTGTTTTTCCTAAAAGTTCAATAATATAGTGTCAGATTCATCATTTCTTCATGTTATAATAATAATTTTAAAAATAGCATTTAGTAAAAACCTCATTAGCATGTCATAATATCCATTCCAGGGATGATTGTAGGTAATGCATATTTCGGAGATATGATTTTCTGAAATTATATGGAAAACAAATTAGATTCCCACTTCCATTCTGCTAGCAAAGTTGCAATATTAAATTTGTTCAGGAAATCCATTTTATATTTAATTTATATTTTAATCATATCTTCACCCATGATCTAATTTTTCTTCAAGAACATTATATCAATCTGAAATTCATAAAATCCTGACATCTTCACTTTATTAATTTGAATTCACTTCCATGGAATTGTACAATCTTATCAATAACTAGTACAATGTATTAAAAATAAAAAATAAAAACCAAATAACAGAAAATAGCAGCTATGCCCACTAACAATGTAATCTGTATTATATCATAAATTGATGATGATCTATGAAACTCCATGGCATTGTAATTTTCACTGCTCATCTTTTGCTGAAAACATACTTGTTTGTCGAATGAAGCCACAGTAAATGTCGGCATCTTACTTGTGATCCTTAATGATCCGAGGCAGCAGTTCTAACTTTTATAAAACAGAAATTGGGCCTAGAGAATGTTAGGGTGCTCTAACATTCTCCAGGCCCAATTTCTGTTTTAAATTAAAAATCAAAGCAACTTTGAAATCTTATTCAATTTATTTTCTATTGACATATGTAGATAATTACTACAGCAGAAATGTTTTCAGAATATAAAGCTTTAATTTTAATGAACTCTATGAAATATAAAATAAAATAAATTTTAAAAAACCAAAAACTTACTTCAGTTAAAAATAACTTTACTTTAATAACTTACTTTACTTTTTAAAAATACATAAGCAATTGTTGCACTCTAAGTTGTTTAAAATTTATGGTAAAACACTTTACAGTGTAAAATGTAAAAACATAATAATTGATACATGCAAATGTTTTAAGATTTTTTTTAGTAATAAATTAGAATGTTTCTATCTTTAATAATAATCTAAATAAGTTATATTTAATGAACTACATAAGCCTATGATCATTAAAATATAGTAAACACGTAAGATTCTTTTGAAACCTTTTTAATATTAAATTTTAACAATTAAATAATGATGGTAGTAAAAAAAATGACAAATACATATTTTGATAACATTTTATTATTAAACATTTAACACAGCTTTGCAAGGTTAAAAGCAAAAAGTAAAATATTCTCTAGCTGATATTATGAAATATATCACATCGGTTAGATTAAAATAAACAAAAAGTCACACAGCTGCAACCTCTTGAATTCCCAGCCATTTTCACGAGGTGAAAAAAAAATTATCGTGTCCAATTAAAGTTAACTTTCACCAAATATTTTATGTTTATTTGCTTGGTATCATACACAATATATCTATAATTATTAAGGAAAATATAATTATGAACATTATATATATACAATAAATAAATATATTAAAATAACACTTTAAATCCAACATGGTTAATTCTCTCTCTCTCTCTCTCTCTATATATATATAAAGAAGGTCTATGTGATATGTTTAGAAACAAAAAAAAAAATAAATGCCAATATTTTTTAATATTAATGTTTGTAATTATTATTTTACAATACTCCAATATATATATATATATTGGTTGCTGAAATATAAGTTCAACTTTATATATAATAAGAGTTCTCATTTTATAATCATTGATGTAAAAAAAAAAAAAAAAAATTCAACTTTCCATGAAAGAGAAAAATCTACAATACTACTTAAAATCTAAAAAGATTAAAATAAAGTATAATCCGTTTATTTTATGCAAAATTCATGATAATTTTTATCATTGTTTCATATCTACAAATTCAATTTTTACATCAAAATCACTAAATTATTATTTTTCAAAAACGAAAATCAATTCGCCATCTAAGCCAATAATGATTATATTAACCAAAAATATCCTTTTGTTTAGAAATAACATAGCAACCATTACTGAAGTAAATGGATTGTTCTAATATTAAAAATGCTGCAAAAAATTTTACTTAAGGACCTTTCTCAAGATTACTAAATACTTTACTCAATTAGTCTCGTTTGTATTTTAATTATGAGATAATTTTTGAAATCATTTTTTATAGTAAATTTAGAAGAAAAAAATCTTTTTGTACTGTAAAGTATAAAAATTTTTTTGAAAATGAGGACTTTTGGAATATTGTTATATTTTCAACCTTATTCATGAATAAAAAAAATTGCTATTTAATTTAATATTCCAGGCACGTTAAAATATTTTGACGCTATTGTATGTGAATTTATATTTTTTATGTTATAAAAAAAAAAGTTATAAATTGCCACCATAAATGACACTAAAACATATATGAAAGGATACTCATTGTATAAGAGATCAGTTTTTGAAACATGTGACCTTTCAACAGGTTTACCATAAGGAACTTCCACATCTCCTATGCGAGTATTTTCTTCTGGATGGGGCATAGTTTTACCAATACCTAAAAAGTATAAGAAAATTAGTTATTGCATTGATGAAGATAGACTCCAAATTGCATGGAATGATAAGCAACTAGCTTAAAGATAAAAAAAAAAAAAAACTTAATGGGCCTGAATGGCCGAGTGTCTAGTGCTTTGGCGGTCGGTGCCACAGGTTTTGGGTTCGAGTTCCAGCGGTGCCATGTATGTTCGTAGTGGTTCGGAATCCACTTTAAGCCGTAGGTCCTGGTCTCCTATGACTGCAAGAGCATCACAGAGCAGAATTCAGACGGGTGCTACCTAAGGGTGCTCCATCAGAACAGAAGCTGTACCCCTTTCCATGAGGGATATGACAACAAAACAAAAAACATAATAGTGTGAAATTTTTTCCATCTAGTTTTTCTTTTAATATTGTATCCTCTAAAATTTATATTGTTGAAAATTAAAATTCTTTTTATTGCAATTAAAATCTGTCTTAAATAACATTTCCTTTTCTAGGATGTTTCTCATTTTGAATCAGTTTGACTTAGTCGATCGCTAATTTTCCAAATTGGTGGTTGGCCTATATCTGTAACATTTAGTCCTAAAGTCTTATTTCAAAAAAGTATTTAAAAGTAAGACAAAAATAGATATTTAAAGATTTTTATCAATCAAATCATAATTAAAAAATATTTTCACATAATAAATAAGAATTTCTAAGACTCGTGTTTAAAATATAAATTTATATCCTTCTTTTAACATTAATATACTTATTCTTTTCTAATCATAATATTTTGTCACTTGTTGTTTATTTTGTGAAAGTTTTATAGTATTTTTTTTTTTTTATTATAATCATACATATTTAACTTCATAGTAATACTTTGAAGACAAAATTATAAGCAAAAATGAAGTACTTGAATGCCTTTATTAAAACAATTTTAAGGAGTATGTTTCCATGCTAAATCATACAATTGTGTTACAAAGTCAATAACAGTTAGCAGTCAACATCATATTGAGGGAAAATTGCATTTCCAAAATAGGAAGATTCATAATTTTACTGTTGTGGCAAAGTATAATGTTGACAGTTAGTGGGTGGAGTGGGAGTGATTTAACAAAAGGTAATTAAACTATATTTTTGGGGAAAAAAAATTCTTATCAATTACAATTAGAATTAAAATTAAAATGTTCTTGAAGATAGCATATTTATGACAAAATTTCAACTAGCGAACTTAATAATTCCACAATGGGGAAGAGAAAACAAAACATCCTTTAACCTTGTTTAACTTGCACATGTTTAAGGTAAACGTAATGAATTTAAATCTGATGATTATACTTACCTAAAGTACTATGTTTCTGCTTTGGCAATTTTTCAATAAATTCTGCACTTGTCTTTTCATACCTAAAAATTTTTAACAATTATGACCAATTTTGAAGCAGATTTAAAGAGAAAACAAAGTAAATAGAAAAGCAGTCTCACATGTTTCCAAGTGCCACTTCACATAATAACAGAAGACCGGTAGAATTTTTCTTAGTAGCCCAGCAATAATTTGCACTTTTGGTTACCATGTCAGCAAAGTATACACCTTTTCCAAACATGTATCCAGTCTAAAAATGAAATAAATAAAACAGTATAGAAATAGCACAAGAGTAAAGAAAACTGAAATATTTCTGAAGGTAGTTTTCGAACTCCAAGCAGGTGCTGTTATCTGCTTCGATGGTGGAATAAGGACATTTCTGGTCATAAAACATCCTACTTTCACTCCATTCAGTAGATAATACTACAATACAGGCAATCTCAATGTGACTAATTATGGCCTAAAGTGAATATAACTCAAGATCCACCAAAATGACAAATTTTAATCATTTGTATAAAATCTTTACATAATCTCTCATACTAAAAATTTTGTGGAAGACTATTGGTTTTTTTTTTTTTTTTTTTACAGCAATGAATATGACATAATGAACAAGAAATAATTTTCTTAAGATAAAGTAGTAATTAAAATTAACATTAGGTTTTAAATCAAATGAAATTTTATAGTTCTGAATTTAAATAGTTAATTACAAAATGATATCTTATATAGTTAAATTACAAAATGTAGATAAAAATAATAAAATACAAACATACAATACAAAAAGCAACAGCAAGACACATACATATATACACAGAAATTCTCTATTTTAATTTAACCTGGAAATTACTGCATGATAATGCAAGCCTATGATTTTCAGTTTATTATATATAATTTTTTTTTGTTTCAATTTTGTGTTCTACAAAAAAAGATTAATGTATCGTTTTTCAATACATAAACTGCTACATACAGCTAAAGTTTCAAATATTTAACATTTGATAATTATATAAAATATTGCCAGCAGTATAATGAATAATACTTACACTTGGAGCTTCTGGAGGAGCAATACGTAGACCCTGAGATAAAATACCCACATAATTAGTGAGCCTAGAGCCATGCCATAGAAGCTTCTTATTGTGCAAATCTTTAAACTTCTTATACTTTTCACTTTCTCCCTGTCTGTTGACCTTAAAGACCTGAAATTAATAAACAAAAAAATATTGTTTCATTAATCAAAATATTTATACTAGAAACGATAATTCAAGCAATTTAATAAATGCATGCTTATAAAATAAAATTTAAAAGCTTATTCTAGAATTTTTTAAACTTTCAGAAAACTAGTCAGTTTCTTATCTTTTAGTCTTAAAAAATAAATAAATAATGTTTGTAATTATTTCAGTACATATGTTTCAAAGGCAAAGTATAAATGAAGCATCAATTAAAAGTACAAAAACCCTTTTACATATGTTTAGTTATACAAAAAAAATTTAGTAAATATAATTGAAGATTTTCAAATAATTATTAAAATGACATTAAATTAAATTAATTTTAAGTAAAATTCAAAATGAACAAGTGCAATTGAAAATCATATTACTAGTTAACAGGAAATTGGGTGCTTAGTTTATCTAGTAGATATTAAAAAAACATACTTCTTCTAGTTGTAATTTGTATTGATCATGTGTTTTAGCATGAGTATTTTTGAGGTATTTTTCAATAAGTTTGTATTCTTCATCCTCTTTTTCCAAAGGATCGATGTCAGCCTTCAATTTTTCATAATGCTCATCCACAGGATCTTTGGATTCATTATGTTCTCCCTTGAGTAAGTTGTAAGCAAATTCAATCTCCATAAGTGAGTCCAGCATTTCAACCTTAGACTGCAAAATTTTAAAAAGAAGGATTTTAATGAATCTGATTATTAAATATCTTTCTAACTTATAGAATGTATTGCCGTCCAAATTGATATGAAAGCAGCCCAATATGAAAATATAATTTTTTTAAATTTAAATAGTTATGCAGTTTATTTTTTAAAATCCATAAAACATATGTACAAACAATAGCTTTTCTTTTAAATTTAAATAAAAAAGACATTTATGGAATTTTATGCATGGCTCAAGAAATAAATAGAAGAGAACAATAATAAAATTTATATTATTTTCTGATAAACTTATTGACAGTCATAATTTTCTGTCATTACAAAAGCAGTAAAGGGGTAATAGTAGTAGGGTGGAAAATAAATGATTTTTGTAGCAGCTTTCTCTCTGTTTCGTAGAAGCATATTTTATATAAATAAAAGTGAAAGTAAAGTAAAATAAAATACAATAAAAGTTCATCTTCAAATTTCAAGGGCATATACTAATTAACTTTATACTATTTAACAATCACATGATTTATATGAAATAAAAATACATGACTGAATGTGAAATTAAATTAAACAGCATCATTTTGTGTAGTATCGGAAATTCAACATGAAACTAATTTGTTAATATAATACATTAGTTTTATAACATCAAGAAGAAAACTAGAATTAAAATAGAATGTTGAAAATTATTTTTTATTTAATGTATATTAATAAATACATCCAATATTGAATTGGATACACTTCAGTAATGGATGTATTTATTAACACATTTGTATCTTGTATAGGCTAACAATTTTTCTTTATCCTTCTTGTAGCTTTGAATTTTTTTGGAATTCATAGTAATAAATAATTTTAGAAATACTATACCAATTTTTAATGGATTATTCATAAGAATATGATTAGTAAATAAACAAGTAGGAAAAAATATATTAAATTTTTCTCTGAATTTTGTTTTCACGTGCTATTTTTACATTAAATATGCTATTTAATTATAATACAAATTACTTTAAATGTATTGTAGTAAGAAATAAACGATTCACTTAAAATTTAAAAATATCAAATGATATACGAATTTTGAATGAATAAGAAAAAAATGCTTACATTTTTAACTAAGTTATTTCTACTTGTATAAACGAAAGTAAAACACTACTTTTAAAATTAAATCTAAAATTATATGTATCCAATTTTTGAAAAAATACAAAATATAGTACAAAAAAAAATCTGTCATGCTTAAGGAGAAAGAACTATTATGCACTGGTAAATAATGGATAAATGTCAAGAGGTTTTTAAAATAATATTTAATAAATCTTATTTGTGAAATTTTATTATTTCTAGATAAAAAATATGCTTATGAAATTCAATTCAACTAATAAATGGGAAATAAACAATTGCTTCAATCCTTCAAATCCTAGACTACAGCTAATTTGTACATTTTTATTAAAATTAAAATTATTTTTAGATTTGGATATATATTTAACAAGAAAAATACACCCCGACATATTAGTTGTAGAGAAAAATTATGCATATTGGTGAGGAATCTACAAACGTAAAATATTAATAAAATTTGAAAATAATTTAAATTTAATACATTTATTTGAAATAGTTATTGTAAAAACAAACAGTGTATGTTCACTAACAAATCTTATTTGATTTTATAAAGAACAATAGATGATACCACATTATAGAATGAAGCTTTTTAATCCCTTATTTTAAATTTTTTTTCAATCTGTTGACTATCACTAATATGGAGATGGAAGAAAAATGAATGAATATTGTGGTTCGCATATTCAGTAAATCTTATCCTGGCAAAAATGTTATAAATGCAGAACTCTTGCATAAATAGTTAATTCTTATCATCTCTAGTGGCAATCTTAAGGGAAGGGTTGAGAATTAGCTCATTCATATATGACATTTTTCTGGGGTAACTAAATCGAAATATGTCATTTTTGGCACATAAATGCATTATTGAAATTTTGTCGTTTTTGTAGCACATTATAACAAAGGATAAATTTTAGTACAGATTTTCCACCCTGGAAAAGCATGAAATTATTTATTCCATTGAATTAATTTACAGCATATTAAAAAAGAAAACACTGATTTACAATATTAAGGCATTTTCAAATTTACAACTGCTTAATTAATTTACACAATAATAGGATTAGTTAAAAATAAATAAATAAAAGTTTTGCACATAGTCACAATTCAAACAAGAATATACCTTTATTATTTTTTCATTATCCAATAATGGCGGTTTCTTCATTCCAAAATCATGAGGAATTAATGTGAAAAAGCGATTTGATACATCTGTTATTTTAGTACTATTAGAGCCAGTCGCCAAAATCTGCAAATAATATATAAATATATATTTTTAATAAATTATAGAATTTAAATATTTTAAGTGCATTTCATTATTATGTGAATACAAGCAAATGTAAACAAATAAAAATTATAAATGCATGATAATTAAAATAACATTGATACATAATAAATCAAATGCGTTTAAAATTTGAATATATATATATTTTTTAGATAATTCAGATTTTGTATTTTTTTTATTAATTAGTTGTTTAAAATAGTTTTCGAAATATTAAATAAGGAATCATAATTTTTCAGAAGAGAAATTTTCATATCTCTATCAGTTGGTATTGATAATAAGTTTGTTGACCTAGAATATATGTTTGCTGACCAGATGGCAACACAATGCTATTCACATTTTTGGCAAGTGTTTATTGTTTAATATGTAGATCTTTTAGTCATTTAAATTTATTGATGCTCCAAAAATCCAGTAAAATCTCTAATCAGGCATGGCCTTGTATAAGATGAAAGAGAGATTACAATGTATTAGAAACATGATTAAATTAATACTTATTGAGATAAAAATTAAACTTCATTTGTTCATTTTAATATAGTAATCACTCCATTGCACTTTTCTAATGTTGTAATTGCTCTATTTCATCTTTATAATAAGTATTAAAAAATTACTATATTACACACATTATTATTAAATGAAAGCTGAAATTTAGTATTTGGAATCTGATACATAAAAATTTTATTTACAAAAATTAAAAAATTCTTATTTTCAAATAATTGATAAAAGCTTACTTGTTGTGCCTCTCCAAGAACTTTATAAGCCAAATCAATTTGTTTTTTAGAAAGTTTGCCGAGTGGCATTTTCTTGACATCAATCTAAAATATAAAATAGTACGAGTGCTTATTAATTTTATTAAACCATTCATTAAGCAGGAAACAAAATAAGTATTGTAACAAAAGTAAAAATTATAAGAAATTTTTTTTTTAAAAAAAGGTTCTTACTTCAAATTCAATCATAGCTTTCTTCATGGCTTCTATATCAAAAATTAAACAGATCAATTCTTGTAATGGTTTGGGAAGTTTAGAATTTTTTCCAGGTTTCAATTCTTGTTGAAACTTTTCACAATCCTGAAAGAGGATACATAAACATATGTTTTCACATGCACAATAAAATTTTATTGAATCAGAAACTTAACTAATAAAAGTAAATATATAAAAATATAAAGGCATGAAACCAAAAAAATTTCTCATTTAATATTCCAGAATATAATTTAAATTAATCCTGGATCATGACCTCCTTGAAATCTAGTATAAATAAAATTAAATAAAAATTTTATAAAATAAATGCTTTGATAAACATAAAAATTCTTTATTATAACTCCTTCCTTATTAATTAACGATAAAGAGTAAAATTAATAGAATTTCATTAAAAATTAATATTTCAGAAAACTCTATGCTTTATATTTAAATATTTCAATGTCAGTTTTTCCTGGATTATGAGACTTAGTTGAATATCTACAAAAGAAGCCTAAATTAAAATATAGTTTTGAATGTCACATAAAATAAATTTAAAATATCTATATTAAAAAAAAACTTCAGAAAATTCAAATTTATTCATCAATATGGATCACTCAGTTTTACTAACTGCATAATATTTTTCAGTGTTATACATATTGTTTCTTTTCTAAAACTTTTAAAAGTATCGAAGAAGTTAAATAATAAATCTATAGAATAATCGAATAAAAACAATATTTTAAATAGACACTTTATGTAACAGATTCTATCGAAGGAAGAATGTTGTCTTACCTGCCCATAATCTATATCTAATGGATACATGCAACCAGGTTTTTTTACAAAGTTCTCTCTGTCGCACCACTCATTGCCAGTCTTTTCTGAATATAAGAATTCAAACGAAGCTATGGCTTCTTGAATTGTTGAAAATTTTTCAACCTTCTTGCCCCCGATTGTAGTACCAACTCTTCCCCATTGTCTAAAAACATGGTATCTAAGAAGAAAAAAAGTTTAACACATTTACCTTTCATTAGTAATTTTAAAGCACTGAGTTAAAGGTCAACATAAATAATATTACAATCAATAAGGATATATTATGCTATCAAATACATCACAATTAAAACATTTTTAATTATCAATTTTTTCCTGACCTCTGAAGACATTTTTTAAAACACTAAAGAAGGATTAAATTAACTATATATGGCATCAGAAAACTACATCACATATTATACAATCATAGAAATGCCCCCCCCCAAAAAAAAAAAAGTAACAATAAAATGTTCTTTTGAGGCAAGATACTTTGATTACTCAAAGTACATGTCATACATGGAAATGTATTTCAGGAGTTATAAAACTTCAATTGAATATTCACCACATTGTCTTTCTTTTTTCCATGAGGGTGCATGAGAAAACTAGAAGTGGTGTGCACTAAATTTTTTAATAACACATCACAACTACTATTAATTCATAACTTTTCCAAATATTTGACTCTTCTAAATATGACGATTCATGCATCACTTGTGCATAACTGAGGAATACCACAACAAAATTTAGAAACATTTTTAACTATGTTGTAAATCAGCAAATACGTATCCACCTCTTCCATTTTTTCAATTATAATTTTAAAATTTTTCAAGGTTTTTTTTTTTTTTCTGACATTTGTAGAGAAATGTCCGCCCTTAAAAAACTATCATGCATACAATTAAAAAAATCATGGGTATGTTATAACTTTAAATGAGCTATTAACTTTTAATAATAATTACAAGAATACAATTTTTAAACAAACCTTGAGCCTTTATTAGATTCTAAAATTTGAAGCTTGTAAAAGGAATTTGTTCCTTTTGACATATCCACATAGGAAAGAACAACGTTGTAAACATTGCCTTTATTTTGATATACATGGCAAGTACTTTCAAGGCCTGAAAAGTATAGGGATAGCAATAAACATTTTATTTTATCTTTTAACAACAATAGCATAATACGATATGAAGAGAAAAATTACTAGACTATTAAAATTTAAAAATATAAACAAGAAAAAAAAATGTATATCTAATTTTAAAAATGTTTAAAATTGAAGTTCATTTAAAAGTTCATGAAAATATATATATATATATATATATATTGTAAGCATAAAAAAATAACCTTATTATTTAGGTTTTGGAGAAAAATAATAACAGGTAATATTATTCATTTAAAAGTTACATTACTATAGCATAAAGAGTTAAATTAAATATTGGTAATACAACTCTTAAATAAAAAAAAAAATATTATAATATCTCCATTAAAAGTTTGTTTGGCTAATAACACAGTATATTTCTGTTTTTATTCTAAAAAGTCTATAAAATCAATAAAAGACTGTTAAATTCTTAATGTTTCAAAATAGTGAATAAAAAATTGGCACAAAATGATTTATAGCTTCAAAACACAGAAATTCACAAACAAAACATTCAATTACTTGATTTTATAAAAATTAAATGATTCAAGTGGTATGGATGAGAAAAAAAATAAATTAATTTTTAACATAAATTATTACATGAATACTATAAATCCTGAATACCAATGAATCAACTTAAGTTATGGGAAATAAAAATTAGTGATGCACATACCACTTTCTGGATCAACAGCAGCAGCCCCCTTAACAGTTACTTTGATACTTTTACTTGTATTCTCTTCTTTTCAACTACATAAAAATATTATAACATTAAAAAAAAAAAAAATCATTTAAATAGATAATTTTTATAAAAATAAAAAGTTAAATATGTCTGATTTTATTGAAGGAAAAATCAACAAAATTAAATTTATAAGAAAAATATACCTTTTTTAAACTTTTCTCCGTGATCATTTTTTATTCCAAATTTTGAAATAGGCTGCAAAAATTTAAAAGATACAATTAGTAAAAATAATTGTAATAAGCAGTGAAAAAAAAAGTCAAATTAAATAAATATAGCAATAAACTTTTTTTAATTATTTAGCACCTTATTCAAATAAAAACAAAATATTCTTTTTAGTTGACTAGTTTCATTACAGTTTTCACTATTACCCTCAAATATATTTCAAATTAGAAATTCAAATGGAAATAAATTTTTAAACAATACATATCTCATTCATATATATATATATATATATATATATATATATATACACATATATATATAACAAATTCAAATATTAAAAAAAAATTTAGCAATGATTTACATCTTCTCCCCAAGTAGATAATAAATTTTCTTTAATAGCTTGAGCAACAGGTGATCCTTTCTTCACAGCATCTACAAAGGCATATGAGACGATATGAATGCCCAACGATCGAATTTTAGTCATCTTTTTGGTGTCTGATACAACTTCCTCTAAAGACACAAAATATTACATTAATAATAATTTTGTACTGCATTAAACACTTAACCAATTTTTTTCAAGTTCCAGTTTTACTCACTGGTTACTGAAATTGTTGAAAATTTTTATATTACAAATTTTTTTACTTAGATAGAAAATATTCTTTCTTAATCCACATTATATAAAATAAATCTTCATTTAAATATTTTGGAAGTACGTTCAAAAAAAATTATATGAATATCTTATAATAATTAGCAATAATGGTAATTTGTTCATATAATTTATTCAATACCTGTATACCTTGTATGTCTATAAGCAAGTTCTCCCAGCTTTACAGTTATCAGAAGGCAATTTATATAAGGATAGGACAAAAACACTCATTAATTTTTGTAATAAGTGCTTATAGTATATCCATTCTGAACTAGTATTTAATCAAAATTTTGTAAAAGTAATTTTCAAAACATATAATCTTTGCTTTTATAATTAAAGTTGGAACAAACTTTGCCATGACAGTTATGGAAAACAATTCATATGTATATATATTTCCTATTCAGGGATATTAATGATCATTAATTAAATAATGAAAATGTAAGAAAATGTAATAACTGTTTATACAAATTATTGAATTATTTTATAGAAACACATTTTAATGTTACAAAGAATGTTATTTTATATTTCAAATTTGAAAAAATATTTAACTATTGCACAGCAGAATTTAAAAAAAAAAAAAAAAAAAAAAAAGAGATGCAATAGCTTTAAAAATAAAAAATATCCGATCAGATAAAAATAAAAACAGCAAAAGTACAAAAAAAAATTTTTTAAAATTATTTTACAGAAATAATCAAGTATATATAATAGTAATCCTAAAACAATTGTGAGGGTTTTAAACATAAGAATTCAGGATAATTAAAAAACACTCCTGAAATATCACATCTATGACATTACATTTTCAAAACATTGTAAGTAAGCATGAACTAATTAACTTAATCAAAAATTTTGGAGTAATCAAAGATTGATATTAAAACTCACTTGGTGTAGAGATAATTAAAGTAACTCTTTCACCAAGAGTTTTCTGAACTTGAGCGCCTAATTCTTCAAGTTTCTTATGTACAATTTCTTGTGGAACATTAAACTTACCAAAGACAAGAATTTTGAAATCACTTAATGGTAAATTCCTAGAAGAAGAAAAACACTTTTTTTGGCAACTTTACACAATTATAAAAAGAGAGGGAAATAATTTTTATTTATAATGCTCATCATCAAAATTTTATAAAAATGTCATTTCATTAAATTCAGCAATTTTTTTTTATATAACAAATAAAAAAAATATATTGATAGATGTTAGTTTAATATCAGTTGCTATATTCTTTTACAGAAACAAATATAAATAAAATTTACAATGGCAAAGCAAATCATTTCTTTAAAGAGAATTAATCTAGTAAAAAACAAGGACATTGATAATAAATATATTAATATACAAATATTAAAAAAAATTGATATTTAATTGCCTACTGAAACTTTATTACATACAAAATCCACATTCAAGCTATCAGCAATTTGAAAATTATATGTTGCTATGAAAAATTTTCTGTAAGTTATTTGCTCAATTTAGTTGATTAATTATGCAAAATGCTTTTGCTCAGTAAAAAATATGCCAAATATACCCTGTAAAAAAGCAAAGGAATAAAAATAGTACCTAGAAGACAAAAAGGCTGATAACACTTTACTAAAAGACTCACAGCTTGGCAAAATTGTTATAACTAGAGAAATTTATAATATAGAACCATAGAAACCATATATACCAGTTCTATATTTAGAATATAAAACTGGTATAATATAGAATCAAACTTGTATTTTGATGAAGAACTAGTATAATAAAGAACAAACTTATTTGAAGAATTTGAATGGAACCAACTAACCAACCAGTTTTCCAGAATATTTTAGATTAGCCTTTTTAGCTAAAGTCATCATTTGATTAGAGATCCCTGCTTTAATTCATTTTAGTGATTTTATTTCTGTGAATACATTAACAAATGACTTGTATATTTTATGTATGCTTGTTTTAATTCATTGTGTACTAGTTAATTATTAATGAAATTTGAAAGTAAACTGCATTTTACTTTCCAAATCCATTCCCAAGAAAATAAAGCAAGCCCAAAAATTTTCATTGCAATAATCTATACACGAAAATTCTCATAATCTTGAAGTTGCAAATGAATAACACCAATTAAACAGCAAACATTACTACTATTGTTAAAGTGAACTTCTACTTTATGTGAATAACTGAATAGTGTCAGAAAATTTACTAGCCGAAAAATTACTGCTAGATGAATGACAGAAAATAATAAGAAAAAGAATGATAAAAACATCTTTTGAAGGGGGATGGGGGGGAAACAGAAAATAAATTCTATTACCATATTTCAATAATAAAAATATATAATATACAATACTTTTTTAAGTCAGCATCATTAGTTTTGGGAAATTTTCTCTCTCTCACAACACATTTGTAGTCTTTTCTATATATAAAAATAAAAAAAGATGTTTTGTATTATTTTGAGAAATCTACAAAAATACTTTTTTTGTTTGTTTACTGTGAAACACAGATAACTTTAATGTTAGAATCATGAAAAACAATTTCATGGAGAAAGAATGTCACAATTCTTTACATTCAGATTATTAAAGCCATTGGCATTTTTTTATATTAAGATTTCATAGAAGAAAATATTCATATATATAAAAACTATGGTTTTTATTGGTATAATAAAGAGAAAAAATTAAATCCTTGAAATTTATGAGAAGAATCTGATTGTATTAATATTGATAACAATTTACAAACTTACAAAAATTCATGATCCAATTGAAATTCTTCAGGTACAACAAATGGTTTTCTTTCAGGATATTTTGTTTCATACTGACACTTTGTCCATTCAGTCACATTTCCATTGCAAACATATTTATTGTTCCTAAAAATATCATATATATACAATTTTTGTTATATCTATATATAAAGAACACAGCAACCAAAGGAGTGATTTAGAAACATGACCATTTTGTATAAAAAAGCTACTACTGGTATTTGTTACAATTAAATTTGTATAACAAAAATATCCCAGCATTCAAAATGCAAAAACCTTCAGATGGCTCTCTCTTTCTCAAAAAAATAAATAAATAAAGGTTTTAAATTTTCATAAGCTGCAGCGGCGGAACTGAAAATAATGAAATAAATTCAACAATCAAAAGGTTGAACAGTAAAAAATTACGTAGGCAGATAAAAAAAAAAAAAAAAAAAAATTTAAAAAAAAAAAAAAAAAAAAAAAACCAGTACAAAATATAGAATGGCATAGGAGTTGAAAACTTGTTGTCCAGAAAATTCATAAAGCACAAAAGAAAATCAATTACATGATTCAAAACTGATTTTTTTAAACACTTATTTTGTAAACAGAAATATTCTTTTTAAACTTTCTTTTTTAAAAACATATAATTTTACAAGTGCGACAAACTTTTCTTAATAACAAATCAAGTTTAATATATTATAACTTCTCAAACCTCAGAAATGGTGGATTACAATTGCTATATTATTTTTATGAAAGTTTGATCCAAATCAAGTTAAATGATTAAAATTTAAAGCTCTATTTTATTAATTTAATTTATAATGTAATTAAATTTTATAATTTTTTAGTTTAAATTTTTAAATGCTTTATAAATATCAATCAACATTTTATAAATTAACATGTAAAATTAATCTCTGTACTACATTATATAATTAGAAATTAAATTTGATTATGTATTATAAGTTATAGAAAATAAAATAAAAAGAAATTTATCACATCTGCTAATAATTAAAGGTTCACGAAATTTTAAGAGAAATAAATTCAGAATAAAGACTAACATGAAAGCAGCCTAATACAATGATAATGAATTTAAGCACTTCACAACTAAGTTCATAAACATCAACATACATTAAATAAATATGAGGAAAAAGGCATTAAAACATAATGATAATAATACAATAAATTAAAAAGAAAACATTACAAAAATACTAACATAAAGCGAGGAGCATCACTTTTGCAATCAGGACACATTTTAAGAGCTCCAAACACCAAACAATCAGCTAAATGATCTAAAAGCTAGAAATTATTAAAGGAAAAGAACTTTTAATTCTAACATGACTTGATAAATATTTTTTACATTTTTAAACAGAAACGAAATATGCTGTTTTAAAAATTTGTTTCTCAGAAAATAAGATATTTAATAATGGATATAAATAAGATAATATACAACTATTATGCTATAATTTAGTGTTAGCAAAGTAAATAGTATAAATTATGAATATCAGACATTTTGAAAACAACTTTAACTAAAAATAACAACAATTCTAACGATTCTTTAAACAATTCTATTGAAAAGACTTAATGGTTTACAAATTGGTTGAATGGCTAAATTATATATTAAATAAAAACAAAAATAAAAGAGTTGGTCATAAAACAATCCATTTATTATTAATTAATTTTACACCAATTTACAAATTATATAATGTGGAATAAAAACCTAAAAACAAAATTAAATTTAATAGTAGAATGTTAAAAATTATAAAAAATGACATTTGATTTATATGACTCAATTTATTATTAAACATTAAAATTCAAGATTTCCTTAAAATTACTCAAATTTTATCAGATTACAATATAATAATGAGTTTATATAGCATGCTTTCATTTAATGCAGTACATATTGCTATTAAAAACGAATACATATTAAAACATATAACTATGTATTTAACATAACTCACCCTTTGTTCTCCAGTAGAGATATGTTGCTTATTGTGCTCTAATAATGAAATCATGTCTTTCTTAGAAAAAGATTTTTTGAGTTTATCTCTCATATCAAAAAGCAATTGGTTTTGTTCCTAAGCAAGGGGGAGATGATTAAAAATGTAGCTATTAGTAATAAATTTACACATAACAAATTCCATCGCTTAAATATTAAATAAGCAATATTAATAAAAACATATTAAAAAAAGGATTATAACACATATAAAATGACTTTCTATAATTTTAATTTTATATATTTTCAAGTAATTTTATCTATAAAAATAGCATGGATAGTTTAATACAAATTAAGTTGAATTTAAAAAGTGGATATTTAAACATAAAATTTCAAAATATATTAGATGAATAAATTTTAAGCAATGAATTAAAATAATATTGCATGCAATTTATAAACACTAAGCAATGAACATATATTAGCAAAAACTATAACATTTTTTTAATATGATTAATTTGTCCATTGTTGACACATTGTATGTAATACAATTAATTATTGATATTGACTATTAAATGCTACAGGGTATTTTATCTTTCTCAATATTTAAAAATTAAATATTACTTAGTATAAAAATATCTGAAATTATTTCTAAATATAGAAATATCTGAAATATATATTCTCTCTAAAAATATAAAAACAAGTAAACCAAATTTTATTTTTTATGAAAATAACAATAAATAAAAATGAAACAAATAATGAATTACGTTCTAAAACATTCTTATATTAAAAATACACAAATTTTTTATTAAAGCTTAAGATGATTCAAAAGAGTAATTTAATACAAAAAATCTTTTACTAAAATTTGAAAACCTTACTTTTAAAATTTTATTTTCTATATTTGAAGCTTTTTCACTTTCAGACTCTGTTTTTGTCACTTTAGATTTGGAAACTGCCTTGTCATTTTCAGCTTTTCTTTTCCTAATAATTTAAATTTAAATTAAGATAAAATAGAATACAATAAATTATCTTTTCTCTTTTGTCAACAACACATCAAGAGGTCTAAATAAAATATCTATAAAAGATTGGGGCATGTAGGTAAGTAAAAGTATAAAAAAATACAAATTCAATAACAATGATATTATAGAAAGAATTATTTCTTCTATTGCTTTTCTTAAGAAAAACTCCTGACTTAAAACAACTGAAACTCTTTTTTTTTTTTTTTTTTTTTTAACAATAATTTTAACATTTTCACTCAGCATTGATTATGTCAAGTAATTCACATAGCAATTTGAATTGTTATATGATCATAACTAAAAATATATTAACAATAATCAGCATCTACAATTAATTCCTCAAAATTTGACAATCATGGAACTTAGGATATGTAGGATAATATGGAAAATACGTGAGTGTCATTTTTTTATAAACAGTTAACTATAAGCATAAATATAGGATAATAATACGATATAATAATAATTATTATCATTATGATGAAGAAAGAGAATGGAGAAAAAAATGAGTTTTGGTTAATGGGGTTCAACAGCCAGTGTAACATAAGTTTTAGCAAAAAATATAGCATATTTGACAAATAAGTTTACTATATTCAATATTATTCCCATTTTATCATCTATTACAAGATTTATAAGATAAATTAATTTCAATTCTAACATAATACAGGTAAAATAAATATTCATTTCATTAGATAGTTCTATACTAAATATATGACACTCAATTAAAAATAATATAGTAGTTTTTAAAGAATAATATTTTGGAGTATTTATTTAGAAATTAGGAAGAATCAAATTTTTATTTCTAATGAAAGAAATTTTTAGAGGCATTTAAAAAAAATTTCAATATAAAACAAACGTACGTTCCTTTGGTGCCAATTTTTTCAATAACCATTTCTTGGTCTTCTTTTTTTAAAGCATTATAACCAGGCAAGCTAAAATAAATCACATTCTGATAAGTGAGTTTTTAATAACATTATAAATAATCTTATAATTTTAATAGAGTTAGAAGCATAGTTTACTTATCAGCTGAATCTGAGAATCCTAGTTTTTGCTGATCTTTCACAAAGCAATCAACATGGCGCCATAATGGGGTGGGTCCATAACGACTATCTGGACTATCATCCAGTATTGAAATACGTACTTCACCCTAAAATGAATTAACATACAAGTAACTTATTTTTTGACAGTGCATAATATGAAAGTGACATGATTTTTTAGTACTTAAATATGCCTTTTTAAGCAAAATAACGTACCTTAAGGATTTTTTCACCACAGCCTCTGCAAGTTGATTTATTTGATTTTGCATATTCAACAGAAAAATCAGAATTTTTTGAACTGCTTTCAGAGCCATTTCCACCACTACCTTTACCACCTTCAGCTATTAAAAAGAAATACTAATTTCAGAGTGATATTTTCCTCTGGGTGATTCTCAGTTAAAAAATTACGAACATCCATTTATTTTAATAACTATCAAAACTAATGTTCCTAAATTTGTCATGCACTTAACACATACTTACTGCTAATATACAATATCCCAGGGTTGGAGAATCAAAAATGATTTTCGTAGCAGGGCAAATTGCATTTTTGTAATAGTGTTCTCTCTCTTTGTATGGCTTGATAGCAGTATATTTTTACATTAATAGTTCTTCAAACTTCAAGGCATATACGAATTAATTTCACATTATCTAGCAATCGTTTGATCGATATCAAATAAAATTGCATGATTTGTACCAAAATTAAATTTATTGATGTATTAATTTTAAAAAAACTAATTTATTGATGTATTCATAAAATTTTTTTTAATTAGAATTGAATGATAAAAATTAATTTTTATTTACTGCATAGATATTCAAATAATTTTTTATTTAATATATATTAATAAAAATATCCATTAATGAATTGGATACATTTCAGTAATGATTTGATGTATTTATTAATACATTTTGTATTTTTAAGGGGTAACAATTTTTTTTTTTATCCTTTTCGCAACTTTGAATATTTTGGAATTTTTAGCAATGAATATTTTTAATGGAAATATTGTACCAATTTGTCACAGATTTCATATAAAAATATATTAACTTAGTTAATAGAAAAAATACATTTTTTCCCAGAATTTTCTTTTGGCATGCTAGTTTTACATTAAATGTGTTATTTAATTGAAATGCGAACTATTTTAAATATTTTGCAATATAAATAAACGATTCATTTAAAATATCAAATCATATATGAGTTTTGATTGGATAAGAAAGAAAAAAATGCTGGTATGTTTACTGTAAGTTATTCCTATTAGTATAAATAATAGTATTGTTTTTTTTTTAGTTTTAAAATTAAATCTAAAATTATATGTATCCAATTTTTGAAAAACACACAATGTAACAAAAAAAAAACCCAATGTCATGCATAAGGAAAATGAAAAATAATCATGTAAATAATGGATAAATGTCATAAATATGTTTTTAAATATTATGCCACAAATCTTATTTTTGAGAATTTTATTATTTCTAGATATAAGAAAGTGGTAGATTTCTTGTGGAAAACAAATGTGCTTACGAAATTCAGTTCAAGCAATAAATGGGAAATAAAGAATAGCTTTAATTCCTCAAATGACAGATTACAGCTAATTTGTAAATTGTTATTGAAAAATAAAATTATTTTAAAATTTGAATATTTAACAATTTATTAAATAAAAAAGGGACAAATAAAACATTAGTCATAGAGAAAAATTCAAAAATTTTTAGAAATAAATTGTTAATTCTTAGCCACTCTAATAATGATCTTAAGTGAAGTCTGAAGACAGGCTCATTCATACTAGGCTATTTTTCGAGGTTAGTAAATTAAAATAAAGGAATCTAATTTTTGCCGCAGAAATACGTAATTTAAAATTTTTATAACGGAATGTAGCAAGGGATAAATTTTGTCGCAGTTAGCGCAGATTTTCCATCCCAGAATATTCACATCAAAATAATCATAGGGTATGTAGAGGTAAAAGTGTTGTTTTGTAAACGCAGTTTCATGAGCTGGTCATCAGATTGAGAACTTGTTGAACAAGTGCCAATAGTAAAATGAAACCAAAATAGTGATTTTTTAAAAGTAAGGAAGGAAAATAAATAAATTGAGGTAAGTCTCTATTTAACAGTTTTGGTATAATATATTCAAAATACGTTTTATAAAGTAGAATTGAGATTTTGTTATAGTCCACAAGATCCCCAGCCTCAGTCAACCAGTCATAAGATACAGCACCTTCAACTCAACCTCCAGTCTGCCAAAAATCAGTCGAACTTAGATAAGTTTGAAGACATAATTGCCTTTCTAAAAATTAAAATAATAAGAAAGTGTAACAAAGGGTTAAAATCTGTGTTGCCGACATCAACATCAAATAAAGTATTGCTAGAAACAAAACTGTCGAGAAGAAAAAAAAGGAAACTGATGGAAAACTAAAAGGAAATTGGTCCCTTTAAAAATTAATGGAGCCAGACGACCAAGTGACTGCCGCTCGATGCCACAAGTTGCAGGTTCGAGTCCCTGCGTTGCCATGGATGTTTGTAATGGTTCAGATTTCATTTTAAATCATAGGTAGCAGTCTAATATGACTGCAGAGAATTGGGCATAGGGCTGTCAACCCTACCTCTTAAAAAGAAAACATATCATGTCTCGAAATCTGCCAATAGGCAGATTTCCTTGGTCCACTACGGGGTTGTTGTGCCAATGAAGATGAAAGAAGAAATAAATAATTTGAGAGTTCAAGCTCTGAATTAAATACAAATGTGTTTTCGGTTTGTATACAAAAGAAAGAATTTCCACATTTGTTAAAATCTAAATCTTCTCAGTCATCTACCTATTCTTTATCATAGTCTATAGGTACACACTGCATATTTTTACCCCATTATATGGGGTACAACTATGCAATGAATGGGCTTGGTTAGGTGACGAGTTTTTATAGTGCAAGGGCTTATTATTAATTCCTTAAATTTTATAAAATTTCTATATCGTATTTCAAATTAATTGAAACACAGTAATGTCTTTAAAATTATATTCTCATGGTAATTATGTCCCAGGATGTCAATTAATAAAGGATTAGTAGCATTAGATCTAAGTTTCCAATGCAATATAATAAAGCATTATTGCATTTTGAGCAGCGAGGAGACTGTTCTCCGTGAAGGAGATGTCTATGGGTAAAATAAGCATGTCCAATTTGAAATATTGTCAATTTTACAGTTAAAAATCTGTTATTTGAGTCTGGAAAGTCTGTGATGATCAGTTTTATAAAATAAAGATTATTATTTCCTGGTCCCAGAATTTCTATCAAGAGGAGTCAATTGTAAATTTTTGCTACTTTATCTATCTTTTCATTACAGGGTATACCTGCAAATCCTGGAATCCAACAGAATTTTATATCATAACCTTTGTCTACTAACTTAAAATGGGTTTTAATAATATCAAGTATTATTGGGTGGCTTTTTTTTATTAAAATTTAGCAGGACTTTAAAGCAACTTCTTTAGTCAGAATACAATATGAAATGGCTATTAAAAAAAGGAATCAATCTTGTTTAGAGCTAAAAGGATGCCATATCTCTTTGCTGTAAAAACAGAGCAATATAGGTTGAGTTTTCTCAAGAAAACTTTAAAAATCAGTTGCAGCTCCTATATGTACCCTACTCTTTCATCCATCAGTGAAAATAACCATGTAGAACTCATACTTTGGTCTATATTGTAAAAATAAAGATTTAAATGCAATGCTGCTGGTAGAAGATTTATCCCAATTAATAAAATCGTTTAAAACAAGAATATTAGTTTTATCAAGTAGAGAACATTCATATAAATTAATAAATATCCAAATTATCCAAGTACTTGCCAAATGATGGTTTTAATGAATAATGGCCTTTAAATTTGGGATAAATTAGTGATGCAGAGGATGAGGTGGGTTGAATTTGATTTTGAAGAAATATCATAGTTCTGTTTATCTTCGCCTGAGAATTAAACTTGCTTCTCTTGCCATTATACACAAGCTGCTAACATGTTAGGAATGCACTTAATGACGCGCAATTCCCAATAATGGATTGTGTCTAGACTTTGTAATGTTGATTTTGAGGTGAATCTGTAAGCAGCGCAACTGTTGACAAGTATAGATAGAACAGTGGAGCAAATTCTTTGATTGTGTTAGTGTGTGCTTTAGTTCTCAAGTCTTTAAAAAAAAAATTTAGGGTGATGTACGGCTGTTGAATAAGTTTTTGTTCCCTACACAGTTGCAAAACTCTTACAGTCATATTGTTTCAAATTCATGATCTGTTCTTTAATCATGTGCAACAGGATTTACTTTATGTGATCATGCACTTCCACAAAAAAATTGTTTCTAACACTTTAGATTGCTCCAAACTTCCAATGCCCTTGCACACTTCTGTCAAGATTGTACTTTCTCTTTCCAAACTTGCCCTTGTCTATCTCAACTCCAAATGCAAATAAGCACAATATTTTCTTCCATTATCACACCCATGTAAAAATCTTCCAATAAATCATGGTGTTCCACTATACATTCAAATTCCTCTGCAATTGAGTGCCTATGGATCCAACTATATGTTATTCTAAATATTGCACTATGTGAATAAGAGAACAAGTAAATTCAAATGAATCTCTTCACACTGTAAGCTTTAACATCCACTTTTCCCTTGCCTCCCCACATAAAACTATTTGAATATCTGGCATACTAATCAGACTCATTTCTCTTCGGCAAGTTAGACATACAAAATTCTTAGCTATCAAACTTTCAAACATACTTAATTTAAACACTTTTTAGTTTACTTCATTCCAAATCTTTGAAGGGAATCCTTGTTGTAACACTTGGTCCTGTACCACACGTAATAACTTGACTTCTTAATCCTAAAATAAAAATCATATAACTAAGCAGCTCGATGAAGGATTTTAGTAAGCATAACTAAGGATCCATGCCTTCCTGAAATAAATTATATAGCCAATGAAGGGTTCAAAGTTGATAGATCTTTCTTTCAAGAATGGGTTGGTCCTTACATTTGATTTTGGTTTTGCACCTTTTTGTTGCCTCCTCCCCCTCCCTGTTCAACCTTGAAACCACCAAGGATTGGAAAGAGAGGGAGTAAATAGTGGAGTAAAGAGTTCCAGGCAATACAAAGACCCTAAAATGAACTATTTTTACGATGATCTTGTGGATATTTGTTATACAATTTTGTTTTTATGTTATGTGCAGTGCTGTTTTTGCAAATTTTAATAAATGTGACAGCTAAATATTTCCTATATTAATTAAAGAAATCATTCAATTTCTATCACAGAACAATACTGAATCAGGGACACACTCATATCAGGCCAACTTGTACTGCATACAAGAAAATAAAAACCAGAGAAAAGGAAAGATGCTCATTGTCACTGTGTTTTTATACAGCAATGACCACACAGACTATGATGTCATAAAAAAGAGATTGTTCTAGAATATGATTGTCTCATGCCTCAAAAATATCTCATTCCATGAATAAGAAAATTAGAAAAACCGAAGCTTCAGAAGGAACACATTCCATTTGAAACAAATTTGAATGTATCATATTTGGCACTTTATTGCCACTAGTTGAAAAAAAAAAAAAAAAAAAAAGAAAAAAACTCAGTAAATTCATGAGTCCCCTAAAATATGATTTAGTCAAGATTATAGCATGGGTATAAATACAAATAAATTTGATAGTCAATATGAAAAACTTTTATTTTCAGAATAAAATCAACCATATAGCTAATCAAATTTTTAACACTTAAAAGAAAACTAATTATATATCTATTTAATATATTTAATGATATGCATCTTGAGACCATTACAATAAGTATTTCAACACACTTGCAAAAGTGACCAAACCACCCATTGAAAATTTGTTGTTTTTCATCCGTTTTCTTCTTCAATAGAGCAACAGCTCCATGGTCAGTCAAGTCCAGCTGCCTACTGGCAGATTTCAAGATGGGAGATGTTTTCTTTTTTACGACAGAGGGTAGTCAGCCCTATGCCCAACACTCCACTGTCATATTAGACTGGGACCTACGATTTAAAGTGCATTCCAAATCACTACAAACATCCATGGCAACACTTGGATTCGAACCCAAAACCTGTGACACAGAGCCCTAGTCACTTGGTAATCAGCCCCCATCCATTTTCACTTATGTAAAATCTTAAATTTCTATCAACATGAATTTAAAAGTTCAAATATTACAATTTCTTCAAAGAAAATACAAGTGAAGGATATCTCTCTGCAGAAATCTGTACCATTAAATAACAGATTCTCAAGCAGACATTGCTATTACTTTACCAATTTTTTTGCCCTCTTAAAGGAATAACTGCCATCCTAATTTTAAACGTAAAATGGTTTGTCATTTATATTTCTCGTTGCAATATTGCCTTTGTCTCAATGCAATAAATTTATCATTATGTGTTAAAATTAAAAATATGATAAATAAATTGGAGGTTGAAACTATTTTATTCTTTTGTGGACAATTGATTTCTTTGCCCTTAAGTTATGCTTCGTCGAAAAACAGTCGCTCAATTCGTACTCCATATCCAATTTCAACTCGCATCCATTCATATAGATCTTTAAAAAAACAATACTAGTATAAAGGCTTAGACAATATTACGCCAACTTGTTTGTTTTTCTGATGAAAAAGAAAAAAATCAGCAACAAGCTCAGATAATTTCTAAGTAAAGAAAATGCCTGAACAGCAACAATTTTCGAAGAAGCTGCTAATTCATTATTATATTTAGTAGAAATATTTATCAGGACTATTACAGATTTAGGTATCCCTATTTTTGTTATTTATATTAATTACCTAAACTTGTAACATCAAAAAAAGATTGCACTAGATTTATACCTTTTTTTTCAGTTTTATATTATCTCAGCACAATGCATAGAAATATGAAAATGAAAATTTATACTATGTAGGACACAAACTGGAAAAAAATGGTAGGGATATTCAGTTAAAAATAATGACAGTTTCAAATGAGAAGTAAAATATGCAGTTATGATTGAGAAACAGATGTAATACTAACTTTTTTTTTTAAGTTCATAATTTTTAATAGACAATATATGAATTATAGATACTGTAAAATAGCACTTACTAAAAATTACACAATTGATCAAAATATTCAGAACTTTAAAGCATTTAATTAGGTTCATTAAATTATTTAGCTGTTAAAAAATACTCATTTTATATTACTGAGGTAGTTTACAGATGAGAACAAAACAAAAAAAAGGAATTAAAATAAAAATTAATTATCACAATCTTAGAAATTTCCAAAAACCAAAACTAATGTTTTGGTTTGTATGAATTCAAATAGCATGTTAATGAAAACAATTTTGCAAAAATTAATTTCAACTAAACAAATAATCAATTAATAAATTACAAAGTAGAGTGTTTAATTGTCTTTGTAATTTTTATTTTGATACAAAAGAGATCTGTGAAGGAATTATCCCGGACCTCCAGTTGCTGGAAATTATCCATAAAACAATAAAGATTTCTTTACAATAATTTAATATTAAAGTTAATAATAGCATACCTAATTGCTTCTTAATTTTTTCTTGATCTTCCCAACGAAGATTGTCGAAATTTGCAATTTCTGACACATTCTGTAGTTTATTCTTTTTTTGAAAAAAACATTTCCAGTGATGCCATAATGGCATTTTACCATCATACATATGTGACTGAAATGTAAAAGGATCTTTTTATGTAGTAAACAGAATAAACATAAAATATATTTTCCTATTTTCAAAGGTAAAAATAAGCAAAAAATAAAAAGAAAAGTCACTATAAAAAAAATTCTTAAAACTAAATCATGAAAATTAGAAAGTAATAAAAAACTATAGTAAGAAAATTAGAAATCTGAACTTATTTTTGCATAGTTTAATTTACTAAACAACTAAAAATCATATTTTTTATTATTTAGTAATTATTAGGATTAGAACATATTTGTGCAACAAGGAAACATTAAAATACAGATTTAATGATATTTTCTTATTCTAGGCATTAATTATATATCTCTTGAAGTATACAATAGAAAATGGTTTTCAAATATAACAATCAAGAATTTATAAATGGATGAAAATTAAACTAATAAAAATAAATTATTTCAAAGTTTCAATATAAAAAACAAATAAATCAACAAATGGTGTAAGGTAAATCTATTCGACTATATTTTTAGCACTTGTTCCTTGTAATATGAAACCTTTTCACCGATTTTATTTATTTATCACATTTTCTATATAATTTTTATGCATACTTAAATAGTTTGTAACATCTCATAATTTTATTTAGGTCATTGACATCATAGGATTTGTCATTTCCTAAAAGTCAAAACTACCAGTGTTAATGTCTTGTATTAAAAAAAAAAATATTTTTAACAAAGTTTGGTTTTAAATTTCTGTAATCTATTACATAGATTTATTTATTTTTCTTCAAATGAGCAAAAATAGAAAACACAGGAAATAAATATACCAGAAGTTAAAATTATAATTATATGAGAGGTAAAATAAAACCGATTTTTAAATCTTACCAAAATTCATAAAAAATGTGGGAAAAATTGTGACATACATTTCTTTAAAGTATATGATCTAGAAAACAGAACTAATAATTATTGCTACTAATTAAAAGAAAGTATGATTTTAAAATGATGATTATTTATTTTTTCACGAAACTTAGTCATTTGCTTATTTAATAACAAGAAAAACTGGTATGAAGTTATTAAAATGAAGGTTCATGCCCAGCTGGGAAAATTCTCATATGCAAATTATATTTAATATTTACCTGAACCAAAACAGCCATGCGTAATGCATCTTTTGCTATATTTTCTTTACATTTTTTGCAAGATGCTCTTCCACTTTTAGCGTATTCAACAGCAAAAGGTAAATCTACATCCATTATATTAAATTGAGCTATATAATAATACACAATAATATCCCTCACACACAACTCATAACCAAAAATAAATCTTTCCCCACTATCTCGTTTGCTGCCACCATAAAAATCAAACATAATGTGTCAGTGATAAAAAATTTTGTGTGCATTTTTAATTCTATTCTCTGTTACAATTTTTATTGATGTATTCATTCATTAACAGTATGATGATTATAAAGTAAAATAAAATGAAATTTCCTTCACTATTTCTCTCTAATTAAATGTTCACATTAGTAACTACTAATTTAATTAGAAATTTAGTTTGCACCATTGTTTATTCTTCTAAATATTAAAATGAGTTGGATCCAAAATAATTCAATAAAAAAAATTAACTATTGCAAAAGAAATGTGATTAGGTTTTAGTAAAAGGAATTATTAAACTGATTATGATTAAATAAATTTCCTGCTATAATCATTTTGATTAATCGTAGTGGCAATAGCAAGTCATTTATTTACAAACATGACACTCTCTGCGGGTGTCAATCGACAGCTTAAATTTTACTGCGTGATGATCCTTTCTTGATTACGTACAATATCAAAACAAATAAGGTAAACCAATAGAAAATGATAGTACATACTTTTCTTTTATCAATGTTGAATATTATAGTAGGATTTCAATTTTAGAATTACTCTTAAAGAATTTTTTTTTTATTTGTTTACTTTGCTTCCTATTAGTTAACTAAAATGCTATATTCTTTCCGCACAGTTTTCAATTCAAAATTAAGTTCTGCATTATCAATTAGATCAAATGCTAATAGATTTTATAATAGTATCGGTATTTTAGGTGCTCCTTTCAATAAGGGTCAAGTATGTGTATTGAAATGTATCCATTTTTATGAAATTAAAAGTGTATTATATTATATCGTCATAAGTGTTTGATATTATTTACTTACTAGCTATTATTATAAGTATAGATCTTATTAAAAAATTTTTTGTCCAATAAAAACTCTGGGTAATTATTAAGTAATTTTGGAATTGATAATAAGCATAACTTTATAATCAGCATAGGTAGAAAAGATAAATTCGTTTTAAATATCACTATCTGAAGTTTTTAAATATCGGCATTTTTTATAATTAATTTAGAGTGATAAAATAAAATTTACATATAATGAATTATTTTATGAGAAGACATTCATTTAAAATTTTTTTTTCATCTATATATATATTCCTGTTTTTACAATTTTCTTATAACAAATTTTTCTTTTTCTACATTTTTTATTGAAATAATTTAGTTTATATTTGTTAAAATAATTTTTAATTCCATAAGATAATAAATTTAAAATAATTTTGAAAGTATTTACTTCATAAATTCTTTATTTAATTTGAAAGATATTCATGCGTGCTTATGATTTATTAATAAAAAGTATTTTGAATCATAATTACAGGAAATATGATTCTTAACTATGCTTTTTGTAAAAGTTAAAAACATTAGAAATATGTGTCATCATTCAGCTAATTGGCATGGTATTTATTTGAAATATAATTTATACTCTACTAATTAAAGGTATAATATTATATAGTTTAAGTACTCCCATTAAGATAATATTTTTTTGTACATAATTTATTGATTTTTAAAATTTTATTTGAATTGTATATTTAATTTTAAAAAATTATATTTGAATAAAAAAATTTTCTTCTATAGCCAAGGAAGGTGTTGATAAAGCTCCTGATGCATTGAGGAAATATGGTTTGATAAAGCAGCTTCAAAATTAGGTGAATTTTTATAAAAATAAATCATTCTTTATATAATACTCAAAAATATTTTTAATTTCTTTAAACTGTGAACCCAAATGGATTCTGGTTGAATTGAGTCTAATTTGATTAAGCAATGAATACATAATACTAATTAGTTCTATGATTGTGCTAATTTTTTTTTTATATTTCATGAGATGTTATTATAACACTTTTTTAAAATTATTTATTAACATATTAGAAATTTTTTTTTTTTTTTTTTTTTTACAGGGAGTCTATAATTTTACAATTTCTATTATTTCTCTGTTGCATTTACAATAACTATAAAGCCCTATATATATATATGTATATTTGCTCTAAAAATTGTAAATGGCTGGATTGAATAAAAATTTGTTTCTTAAAATTTTATATGTCAATTATCTTCACATGGAACAGTCTTAATATATTATAATTGAATTGATTTCAGAATCAACTAATTATAAAGATTTTTAGTTCCAGCAATGAGTGTTTGTTTGCTTGGAGTACAAGGATAGTCTGTCCATGATTTTATTATTTTGATAAAAGTTTCAATGAATTTTAACAAATCTTTTAGTAACTTTAAAGGGAGGAACTTTACATAAAATATGTTCATATTTATTATAATTTAGTTTGAAACAAAATACTATGCAGTATTGTTTTTAGGTTGTCTTTTTTTTATTTTTCACATATATCACTTAGAAATTACTATTTATTAATAAAAAATGTAGAAAAAAACTTTTTTGCTAAATTTTATTCGGGTTTTCCATATCAAACAGAATCGAACATTATTTGTAATTATAACAAAAAATAAAATTTACATGTTTTCAAATTGGTGGGATTATTTTTCTATGAAAAGTCTTTTGCATATCATTATTATTCTATTTATTTTAGATTTAGATGTGAAGGATTATGGAAATTTACTGTTTGAAAATTATTCAGATTCAAGCAATAATGAAAGTTTAGCTGTTGGTTCAGCATGTCACAAGGTATGATTTTATTTTGTAAACTTTTAAATGTATGTGCCTACTTAAAAATTAAATATTAAAAACTATCATTTACCGTTTTTTCAAATAAATCTATCTTATAAATATAATTAAAACAGTTTCAATTTTTTTATAGAAAAAAAATATTATTTAATAATTAAAAAAATATATTATTTTTATTTTGTTTTTTTGAATTATTTTATTTTCAATCTAGGTGTCAAATAATGTGAAAAATATTCTGTTAGATGGGAGAAAATGTGTCACTATTGGTGGAGATCACAGTCTGGGTATGGGAACAGTTCATGGCCACGCACAAGTACATGATGTCTGTGTATTATGGATAGATGCACATCCTGATATCAATACTTCCCACACAAGCCCATCTGGTAATACTGAAACCTATAAGTATTGTAATGCAATATAATCTCAAATAACTTGAGCTAGGTGTTTATATAATTATTAGCTAATAGCTAATAATTAAAGACTTAAACTATATACTAATTAATTAAATTATATTATATAATTTTTGAATTTTAAAATATATATTTAAATTTCTATTCAAATTCTGAATTTAAAGAATTGTTTTTTATTAAAAACTAAGTTTCTATCTGTAATTCATTAATTGTTATCTAATTATATATTTGATTATTATATTTCATTTTAACCAGATATTTTTATTAAAATAATCATTTTCTTTCCAGGTCATATCCATGGAATGCCTTGTTCTTTCTTGATAAAAGAGCTTAAAAAATATAAAAACTCTTTACCAGGATTTGAGTGGTTAAATCCATGGTAAGTAATTATTTGAATTTTTAGTTTATATTGATAATCATTACATTTATATTGCAATTAGAATTCATAGAAATTACATTTCGTACAAAATATCTTGATCAGATGTTTAAGATAGATTTATAAGTTTTATTATAAAGAATTGTGAAATTTCTGCTTATTCTTCTTGTAAAAGGAAATAAATTTGTGTTTTTAAGGAAACATTGATAGTCAAATAAAAATTTTTATTATTATTTACCGACAAATTATATATACTGCTCATCATCAAAATTAAATAATTACCTTTAAAATAATTTATTGATTAATTAAAATTTAAATTTCAATATTGCTAAATTTAAGCATCTTTCATCATTTATTGCTAATAGCTAATAATTATTAATGAACTGTAAGCTTTGTTGAACTTTTGAATGATTTAAAATCATATGTCTTATCATGTATAAACATGATGATGAAGACTGTGAACTGATGCTAATAAGAAGTAATAGTTTAATTATTAAGTTATAATTTACTTTAAAACATCATTTCATCTCTTTAATTAATATATAAACACCACTTAATCTGTTCCCTATAAGAAATTTTCATTTCAAAAACTTTACTTAAAATAAAAACTTTTTTTGCCATGTTATTTAATTTATATATTTTTTTTTAATTTATATGAAATATATGTTGGAAACTAACAGTTTGCCAATATCTAAACAAATTTAATTTTGAATTGTTCATGGCTTAACTGAATTTAATGTTAAGCTGAATGTGATTTTTTTTATGAATTTTTGAAAGCTATTTTTTTTTTTTTATAATATCATTAATTTGGTTGGGGAAGTAGTCCTATTATGAACTATAGTTCTAAATTTTGTGATAGATGCATAATTTATTTGTATGCTTTTTTTTTCATAAATGGTTGCCAAATATTGGATGTATATGTATTTACTATATCATTTCTGTTTAATTTTGATTCTTTATATACGTAGGTTATTTACCTATTTATAAAACAAATTCTTCATTCATTATTTACAAATAATTTTAAAACATTTTTAAGTAAATTGTAACATCTTTATAAAATGTTTTGTGTAAATGTATCAATAAATATCAAATTATACATTGTAAAACTTTCTTTGTACAATATCCAAGTTATTTTATGTATTATAATTTTTAGAACATTTAGATCTCTTTCTTTATTAAAAATTGAACTATGGATAACATTTTATTAATATTTAATTTTTGAATTGTTCATGGCTTAATTTAATGTTAAGCTGAATGTGATTTTTTTTATATTTATACTATAAAATTGTTTACTATAAAATTGTTTACAGTGTGAAAAAAAATCTAATATGGCTTTCATTGGATTAAGAGACATTGATCCTCCTGAAAAGTAAGATTTTTTATTATGATATATCTTTTAGTGTTAGGAATAAAATACCTAATGCAATGTTAATAAAGGGATGATAAAATAATGTTTTTTTAATTGTTAAGGAATTCATTAGTGTATACACTATGCTACTTGACTTGCTAGTATTTAATTGCTAGGTCCTGGTTCCTCAGAAAATAAGAAAAAAAATTTTTTTTTTTTTTTTTTTTTTTTGTTTTTACTGAAAAACTAAAGATTAGAAATTTTTCAAGGAAAAACTAAAGATTGAAAATAAGAGTTTTATTGAGAAAAATCATTTAAAATATAGCGATGTAATTTGAAAACTATTTAAAAATAAATTCATCTATTTTATGCAACTAATAAAAAGATGGAAATTTTTTGAAAATTAAATTATTATTTATAAATTTTATATGCATTATTTAAATAAATAATATAATATCCATAAATGAACATTTAATTATGTATTTCTATTTATTTTTAATATTTTATTTAAAATAATAAATCTAAAGGTTTTTAGTTTTTTTATATTTCAAAATTATTGCCTTAATTTTTATTATAATAATTTAATATTATGGATTTTTCCCATTTGTATTTTGCATATATTTTTTTGCATTTAAATTTTTTATAGTACAAACTAATTTAATACATAGAAAAAGATAATTTTTTGTATTTAAAGTATTTTAAATTTAGTTTTAACTGATTTTTTAAAGTAAAAAATAAATAATTAAAGTAGCAATTAAGTATAAGCAAATTTTTTATCTTAATTATAGATCTCTTATATTTTTATATATCTAACTTGCTTTGTTGTCTCTATATTTTTAAAGCTTAAATTTGTTTTAAAATTATTTTTTTGTTTTATACAAATATTAATTATTTTAAATATCTGTTATATGCATGTGTCCTATTTGTAAATTCTGTGTTTTTGTTAGGTTAATTCTAACAAAGGAGAATATTTTACATTTTACGATGCATGATATTGATAAATTAGGTATATTTGAAGTAATAAATCGTGCCTTAGAAGGAATAAATCCCACGTAAGTTACTTATTTGCTATTGCTTTGTAACTGAAGCATTTAAAAATTTTTAAATATTATAAATGCTTTATTTACTGTGCAAGATTTGTTACTTTTTATCAATTTTTAGTATTGTTTTTAAAAAAAAAACATATTTATTTTTAATTAGTTTAAAGTAAATTGAATAATTGTTATTTTTCCTATATTCATTTTTTTTTATTACTTCTGTATTTTTTGTTTGTCTCTCTCTCTCTCTCTCTATATATATATATATATATATATATATATATATATTTAATACTTGATTAATATATATATTAATCAAGTATTAAAGTCATAAATATTTAGTAAATTGTTACTTAACTATTCAATTTTATAATTCCCTTTTAATTAAGCTTAAATTATAAGCTAGGTAAACATGCATATTTATTAAACAAACAGAAAAATTTTCCTTAATTTTCTGTGTATTCCTTATTCAGAAAATTTTTTTTAAATGATGTATGTAAGCAAACTGTAAACCATAAAGGCAGCAAATTTTCATTTTGTACTACTACTTCACTCAATAACTTTATTCATATTTGCTTTCTGATTACTTAAAATATGTAACAATTAACAGTATAACAAACTTTATGGGATTAATATCTATAATCACTGTTTCTTAAATTTATAAAATGATTCAAATATTTTTATTATTTTATTCTCAACATAAAATAATTAATATTTGATGTTTTACAAATTATTTTAAAATTTACAATTTTGTGACTAAAATCAAGATTTTTTCAAAAATGCATCATTAATTTCTGATTTTTACTATGAAATCAACTTACATTGCACTTGAGTAATTTATTCATGAAATATTTTATGTAATGAAATGTTTTATATACTTTGTCAATTTTATTTTGGAAAATGAAATATAAATTTAAAAAATAAGCATTTAATAGGAACTTCTATAAGAATAAGCAAAATTTATAATATAGTGTGAAATACTAGAAAACTATATAAGTCTGTATTTAGTTTGAAATATAAGTAAGAAACCATCCATTTTTTTCTTTTTTTCCCTCTGAGTATAATTTGCAATTATCTATGAGAATAATCTTCATTATCATTCAACTTCATCATTCAAGTTTTTATTTAAAAGCTCTTTTTTTTTTATTTTTAGTTTGCTTTTAAATTCATTGAATACTGAAATAAATATTGTTTTATTTAGAGGGAAATTATCATTGCATGTTAGCTTTGATATTGACAGTATTGATAAAATGTTGACCCCTAGTACAGGAACTCCTGGTGAGAATACATTATTTGATGTATTTATTAATAAAAGATGTCCAATTTTTATTATTATTATTATTTTTCCTGGAATTTATTAAATGTTAAAACAACTGATAATTAAAAAAATGTAATGAAAATATGTAAAATTTGATACTTAACTATTTAAAATAGAAAAGAAATTATAACATCATAAAGCAGTTGTTACTAAAAATTTTCTTTAAATATCTTTTTTTTTTTTTTTTTTTTTTTTTTTATCTCATTAATACATACATTGGTATAGCATTGCAAATCCGTTATACCAATGTAACCATTGCATAACAAATCCATTATGCATTGATATAAAGATTTAATGTTTGTATAAAGGATTTAATAATATTTAATTTTTATATTAATGATGAAATTAGCTTCATTTGTGTCAACTGGACAGTAGGCAAAAATATTTATAAAAATTTTTTTAGATTAAATTAAATTTTAAAAACTTTTCAGGTAAATAATAGGCATGAATTTTTAGTAAATGCGACTACTTAAAGCAAATAAAATTGTTACTATAGTTTTACACAAAAATGCAAATTAAAAATTTTTTTTTCTTTAAAATACTTTAAAATTCTATACATTAAATTTATATTATAATATTTCTATTTTTAGTGATAGGAGGCTTAACAGTACGAGAAGCATTAAGCATTGCTGAAGAAGTTTCCAATTTAGGTATAGTAAACATATATGAATGTTTAAAAAAAATTATCATGAAAGAAATAAAGAGTATATTCTGAGTTTATAAATTTAAATTTGATTGATATTCTACTTTTCCGTAGTTATAATCATTTATATTTATAATACACAGAATTTAAAAACTATTCTCAAATATCTATTTTGTTGAATTTAATGAAATATAGTAAAAACATTAATCAAGCAATGCTTCACTAAAGGGGAAAAAATTGTTTCTGTCATGTGAATACAGAAAATGTAAAATATCAAAAAAATATTATAGTTATGATAGCAATGTTCCATGTTCAGAATGATTGTATTTATTAATTCAATTAACAGCAAAGCCCATTGCTGCATCAAGGCACTTTAAAGACTCTAAAGGATTTAAAAAAGAGGGTTAGGTTAAGTGCAGTACTATATCTCCCTGTAGCACTTAAACATGCTCAATTGAATTAAGTCCAAAGAATGCACTAATCCAAATGCATAATAGTGTTATCATAAAGGTAATCCCCCACCAACAAAGTTCTATGTGATCTAGAATTAAATAGATGATGGAGTTTCCAACTTCCCTGCATATGGATGAGCTATTGGATCCAGAATGTTGTCTCTATATAACTGAGCAGTAACAATGGCTTTTAGGATGACAGACAGGTAGTTGAATTCGATCAAAAGTTGTCAGCCTCTTTCATGTATATAAATAGGATAAAAATAGATCCCCACTTCCACAATCTTCTTGAGTCCTTCTACAAACAAAATCTGGATTCAGCCATAAGAGAGTTACAGATTCCATTAACTTACACCATAGCCAATTAATCTTTTATTTTAGTGGTGTGGTGTGAGATGTACAAACAATGCTTGACATCATACATGTAACTCTTCACAAAATTGATCTGGATACCATCCTTCCAATAACTGTCAAGAAAAGTGATGAGGGATTGATACTGCTGTTGCAATTGTATGCAGTACTTGTAACTGTAAGTCATCTTCAGCTGAGCATTTTGTTTTTAGATATTGATTAAAAATATATGAATGACTCGTATTTAACCACCTTGCTACATTGGATTGATTGGTATTATATTTAGATAATGAACATTTGAGTATTTATACAAGACTATCTCGAAATAAAATTTTGAAATACCCATGTTTCTATTTGTAGAAACTGCTGACTATGTGTCTAATTAAACTATACTGCATACTTTTTATGAAGATTTATTCATTTTAGATATGTAATCACAATTTTTCTTTAATGTTTGGAAACTAATGTATAATGTATAGATTTTATTTTTAATACTTTTTAAATTAGTATTAAATTTTCTAATAATCTTTATTTTTTAAAAAATAATCTTTTTGCCATTTAAAATTCAAATTGGGAAAGAAATTTAAATCTATTAATGATAACTTCTGATTATATAATTTTAGGAGAGAGAAAAAAGAATGTTAAAATTTATCAAATCACAATGAATCTTTGTTTAAATTATAAAATGTGCTTAAAAATATGTATATATTTTACAATCAATCATGTGTTCCTCTCGTTATTAATAAACAAATTATACTACATATTTGTTAATTTAAAAGAATGTTCTAGTAAATTTGCAAGTTTTTTTTGTTGTTGTTAATATTTTTTATTTAAAAACTCCTTTCATATTTATAAATATTTTTCAGATTTCTTTCGAGCACTTGATCTTGTGGAAATTAATCCTACACTAGGAACTAAAGAACAAATTGAAAACACTCTTAGCATTGGTGCACTTGTTGTAAAAACATTTCTTGGCTATTCCAGACATGGTAGAATACCAAAAATTTTCAAGAAATTCTTACAGTCTAATTTGTTTATTAGAATCTCAATATTTATTTTATAGAATCTCAATTCAATATTTCTTTAAAAGAAAATTGAATCTTTCAACATTTTGTATTTATTATCTAAAGTATTTTCTCATAATAAAATATATACTATACTACACTGTACTGTAAGTTCTTGTCCAGTATTTGTAATGTTTCTAAAATATAAAAAAAAAATTGCATTTGTTAACATTTCTTTTTTTTCTTTATATGGTTGCTTTGGATATTGAACAAGATACTAATGTTTTTCAATTTAAGAGGGTCTTTCGTGCAAAAAACATACAAGAAATAATCATGGTACAAAGAAAAAAATCATAATTTACAGATCATATTCTATGGGAAACAAGAAAATAGAGATAGAATAAATTAAAGCTTAATTTCAGACTACAATATATTATTTAAAATTGGAAGTCTTTATATTCAATAGTGGCAGACAGAGACTCTTATTACAGAAAACTCATTAATTAGTAGATGTTAAAAACAACAAAGCTTTAAAAAGAATCCAGGGGTTTTTTGTAGATTATTTTTAATGAATTAATAATTTGCCTATCAGAAAACATTTTTAAATATGTATTAGTTTGTGCTAATATTTTATAGACATTTGTTGCATTGGCATGTCTCCTTTCATTATTTGTAACTTTGATCACATTATCAAAAAAAGAATGTGGTTATTCCTCTGTCTTTGAGTTACGAATATTTTTTTAAAAAAAACTCTCTCACAGAAAGCTTTTCTTTTGATATTAGTCTTTACTAATACTGTAGAGGAAGGAAAAAAAAAAATCAGATTATATGCTATGGCTCATTATCCATTCCAAACAACTAAATAATATATAAGCATTGAAGTGTCAAAAGTTATGAAATATGCAAATATACAGATGGCAATAGAATCATAAGAAAAGGACGGTGCATTGTCAGGGCTTTCATGTTTACTCAATTTATGTAAAAAGTTTTCTGGTGTGATTATGGCAGCACAAGAATAAACAGTCTTTGAAAAATGAATGCTAGTTGAAGCTAGATGCATTTTGGAAATTGTTAGGAAATTAAACATTCCTCAATCCATAATGTCAAGAGTGTGCCCAGAATGTATAATTTCGGGCATTACCTCCCACCATGAACATAAATGTGGTTGACAAGGTCTAATTAATGACCAAGGACACGGCAGCAAAATTTGGCATTGATGGGATATGGCAGCAGAAAACCAACAAGTCCCTTTACTAGCAACATGCCATCGGCTGTAACACATTTGTGTGAACATTTCGGTTGGATCCTAGAGGAGTGGAAAAATATTGCTTGTCAGATGAATCATGATTCCACCATCTTATTGATATAAATATCCAACATATGTACGTGACATGATCAAAAGTTCAGTGTGTGCACAAAATCCCGACATGAATATTTCTTCATGGGACTTCAAACAATTTGTTATGTCAATGCACTTTACTGAACATAAGAGAGGTGCCAATATTAAGTGTTATTCTAAGACTTTTAGCATTTCAGTATGTGTGTGTGTATATTATATATATTCTAATTAAAAATTACCTTATTCAAAATGTAAATGCTGTTTGAGAAAAATTTTTTTTTTTGTAAAAAGTAATTTATGCCAGTATTTATTCCATTTATAACAGCATTAAATAAAATAAATGTAGATCACATCTTTGACGATTATTACAACAAGTTTTAATATAAATAACCCACCATTTTAAATATTATAATTTAATTCAGCAAAAGTAATATTATAATTCATAAACAAGAACTGAAAGCAGCCATAGCATTTTTGTCTTTAAATTTTGAATGAGTGAAGAATATTGACAAATATTTCAATTATTAATACTTTGTTTCTATTTTAATTATTCATGAAATAGCTCCTGCAAAATAAATATGCAAGCAAATCTTTTAATTGTAATACAATACAAATAAGATAAGCTTAATTCTATAAATCTAGTTAAATAAAGTTATTATTGATAATCAATAATTAAAATAGAATTGCAAGCTAATAAAAATAAATCTTAACTTGAATTAAATTAATATGTTCTACATAGAATAATTTTTTGCTGCTAATACAGTAATGATATAACGAATATACTTCAAGAAATATTCTCAAAACATAGCTTTTATAATTTTAAAAATACTAATTCTAACATTGTGTAATAAATTCAATAGTTTATTCTGCTTTCTAATAAATTTCTTGGATTCTACATTTCATCAAACAATGGCATTTTTGAAAATAATTCAAAGAAAATCAAAACAAAATAATGTCAGACATTTTATTTCCTAGAAAAGTTTACATTATATATTTAATAAGTCCCATAAAAATGACTTTGGATGTGATTTATCTACAATAGAATCTACATGCAAAGCACAGCAGTTTCTGAAATTCCCACACAAACTTAGAAAAATATAACAAGAATTTTTTTTTTTTAAGATGACTTTAACAATAACCAATATAGACAATATAAAAGTTATTTAACATGTGATATATATATATATAAGCTAAAAAGTAATTAAAAAAATCATAATGATTGTAAAATACTATGTCATCCACCTACAGCCTAAGTTCTAATTTCCAATAGCAAACAAATGAAAAAAAAAAAAACCTTTGTTTGTTAATATAAAATAAAATTAACATTAAGAGAAATATAAATCTATTCTTTCTTTGATCATATTGATTTTTAAATTGAAGAAAATTTCCTTGATTTTAGAAAAAATTATATTTTAACTGAAAATAAATTTATGTAATTACTCTAATGCTGTGCACTAAAGAAAGGTTTAAAGACGGGCTGTAGGGGAAGCAAGAAGTCAATCTTGGCAGACAGATAAAGCTTCTTCACGTTCTTGAAGAAGTTCATCTCCTGTAACCTTCATTTTGGCCTGAGAGAAATCGTTGATTTGTAAACCTTGAACTATTTTCCATTTGCGATCTGATCCAATAGCAACTGGGAAGCTGTAAATAACACCAGGGGGAGTTCCATAGGATCCATCAGAATATACACCCATAGAAACAAACTTGCCCTAAAATGAAAAGATTTAATTTTATCTAAAAGGAAAGTTTGCAGTAAACAAATTTATTTATGCTTTTCCTTCCAAAATACTTTTTTAACGTCTATATGAAAACATGGTGGTCTGTTAAATTGCACCCACTCAGCTCATTTAAGCTACTAAATACCTGGCTTCAAATTTCTTTAATTTGTCTTAGTAGTAGCAAATTATATTGATTTGAGCATAGCAGTAAATTAGCAATTCATTAATAATCATCATTTTCATATAATTTTTTTTAAATTATATAATGATGCACAAAAATTTATATAATGTGAAATACCATAAGATTTTTGATGCGTAATTTAAATAAAAAAAATTTTTTTTTTTATGGGTTAGAGATCTAGTTAAAAATTCAGATTGAAAATGAACTAAGAATGTATTATAATTTACCTCTGGAGTACCAGCAAACCAGTCCCTCATATGATCACATGCAGCTTTAGCTGCCGACATGGCACTAGACAATTTTCTTGCAGCAATTACGGCAGCTCCTCTTTTTTTTGAACAGTCTAAGTGAACAAAATATACATTAAATTCACTTCAATATTTCACATATTAAAAATTAAACCCAACTGATTCACAAATGCTATGAATTGCTGTTTTTCACACCAACAACAAATCTCAAGTAATATTCTACTAATTTGAAATAGTTTCCTTTCTAAATATGTGTAAGATCTTTATAACTTTTGACAATGTTTCTCTAGTACACAGTTTTTGCCAAAATAAGTATGAATATATACACTCAAGAGCCAAAACATTATGACCACCCCTACATTTTGCAATGAACTCGCCTGGATGACACGTGATCACGTGGAAGTGGTATTTAACTGCTGCTGGAGAGTCTGAAGAATCATTCTTTCACTTACTTCTGTGTGTGATGGGAAAGGCTGCGGATCTAAGCGACTTTGATAGAGGGCAGATTGTAATGGCTCGGAACAAGTATTTCCGAAACTGCACGACTCGTGGGTTGTTCGCGATCTACAATTGTTAGTACTTATGCAAAGTGGATGAATGACTGTGAAACCAGCAGTAGACGACATGGTGTTGAACATCCACACGCTATCAAAGAAAAAGGTCGTCGGAGACTGTCTCGCATGGTGAAGCAAAACCAGAGCCAGACAGTGCTCAGCTGACAGCCCAATACAATGCCCCTTGTCACGAGGCTAAAATTGTGTTGGAGTGGCTCCAGGAACATGATGCTGAATTCCAGTTAATGCCGCCTAACTCACCGGATCTCAATCCGATAAAACACATTTGGGATGTCTTGGGACGGCAGTTCAGAATTCAAAGACCACCAATTTGCAATATCTCGGATTTGCGTGACCGTTGCTTAAACATCTGGTACAATCTGTCTCCGGCCATTTACCAAGGACTTGGGGCATCCATGCCAAGGCGGGTTGAAGCTGTGTTGCGCGCCAAAGGTGGGCCAACTCGTTATTGACAGGTGGTCATAATGTTTTGGTCAGTAATGTTTTGGCTCTTGAGTATATATATATATATATATATATATATATATATATATATATATATATATATATATATATAATAAAATATTGAACCCCTGTATTTAAATATTGCAAAATATGTTTTGAAATTAAACAAGAGGGAAAAATTATCCTCAGAAATATTTATGATAGTTCAGTACTATAACATCTCTTTAATCCAGTAAGTTCAGGACCTTAAAACTGACAGTTATGATAAACTCTGGGAAACGCAAATAGCATTATATCACCATATGACAGTGAAGGTGAACAAACACCTGAATTCATATGCAAAAGCATGATGGGTACCAAATTATAGAATATGTCAAACTAAAGAGAAATGCCAGATTAAAGAGAGGTTACTGTAGAAAGATACACGATTCCGTTCAGAAGAGAATGCAATAGAAAGAATTTAACTATATATAATTCACAGCATTGGCTAAATGGGTTTAGTTATAAGGAACAAGTACTTTAATTTAAATTCATAAAAATACTTACCGTGATAAAATCTCCTTGCAAATAAGCATCATCTTTAACAGCATCAGCAACACTGCTGACTGAACCATTGACATTAACAATTGCATGAGAAACATCAGGATATTGAGTTGATGAATGGTTTCCCCAAATAATAATATTTGCAACATTGCAGACATTTACTTTGAGAAGATTTGCAATCTAAATTGAAAAGAAAAAAAAAAAATTGATTAGTAAGAGTTTGGAAAAGTTTAAGAAATTTTCATGAAATATTAATATTTAAAATTACATACTTGGGAAGAAGCTCTATTTTGATCAAGTCTAGTCATAGCTGTAAAATTTTCTTTGGGTATCGAAGGTGCATATTTACTGCAAATTAATGCATTTGTGTTTGCTGGGTTTCCAACAACTAAAACCTATAAATTAAAAGCAAATACATGAAAAGATGTGCTTTGCTTAATTTTAATGTGTTAGATTTCTGTTGTTTTTTTTTGCTATAATTTAAAAACACATAATTTTCAGCAACAATATTAAAAAATTCATCTGTAGCAACTGTTCAATATATACACTGATAATAAATCAAATACCATCATAAAAATATATAATTAGAATATTTAATTACTTTAACATCTTTCTTGGCATACTGATCTAAAGCTTTGCCTTGACTTTTAAAAATTTTTACATTGGCGGCTAATAAGTCCTTGCGCTCCATTCCTTCTCGGCGTGGCATTGCTCCCACCAAGAAAGCTGAATCAATGTCAGTAAAGGCTACCTTTTCATCAGCAGTAGCCACAATTTCTAAGAGAAAATTAACAAAATGTTAAAGAAAATATGATATATTAATATTTTAGTTACCTTTTGTTAATTTTATTTTCTCTTTATATTAATCATTCCTTAAAAATATCTTGAAATTTGAATTTTTGTTTTACCTTTTTCTATAATGGGTGGGGTAAGGAGGATATTCCCAAAACATTATATAAAAATGAATACTTAGTACCTATTTAAAGTATACAAATAAGTGACTTATTAAAAAGTTCCAATAATTCTTTTAAACTACATACAATTAAAGAAATTTTTTGGTAAAATAAGAATAATTAGAGATAAAATATATTAATTTTGATACAAACTTAAAATTAATGATGCTACTTTTGAAAATTCAATGAACATGTATAAATTTTTTAATAGACTTATAATTGAGGAATTTTAAGAATAGCCAGAAACAAAAAAGAATTACTTTCCAATAGTCAAAAATAAAAAAAATTATAGAACATCTTTTAATAAAATATGAATCTATTGAATGTATAACTATATGAATATCTTTTAATAAAATATGAATTTTTAATTATAATCCTTGAATATAATTGCAAAATAATTACTTTTTTTTTTTTTTTTTTTACTAAAAAAATAAAGATAATTTTGATACCTTTAGTAAAGATAATCTTGATACAATACTTTTAAACGAAAAATTATTAGCAATGTATATTCCACAACATTCCAATGCATTATAATATTAACAGATATTATTTTTACACATGTCTATATGTTAAATTAATAAGAAATAATTTTCTAGAATATCAATTATAATATGTAAAGAAGAAAGTTCAAGCTGAAAATGCAACCCTCATATTCAAAACAAAATTTTAAAACATATGAAATTCTACTATGTTGGCAAGTATTTAACTGAAACTTTGATAAAAGTAATACCTCTTAATAAGGGAAAAGCACAATCATTCAGTTCCATCACTACACCTTCAAGAACTCCCATCATTTGAGGAATATCAAGTAGGTGCAAAGAGATGGGCTAAAATGTTTTAGTAAAGATTAAAATATACCTATAAAAACAGCATATAAAATTTACAATAAAAAATTAAATGACATCTTAGTTTTGTTTACATAATAAACATCAGAATACTTCCTCTATTTATCTCCATAAATTTTATTAATTTATTATATTCATTAAATTAATTTTTCAACAAAATGAACATTAAAAAATTCCTAATAAATGAAAGTTAATATAAAACATATTATTCCTACAGAGTTCATACTTATTTCAAAGTTTATTCTTTTATTTAATCAAATATTTTTATGTGAAAATATTGTACGCATGTATGGGTACATTGAGATACTTGAGGCACAGGTTTGACAATTCAGTTTTAATTACACATGCACACAAACATACAATTAAACACATACAATATTTAAAACAGAATTTTAAGTAAGACAGATAATTATAGCTTCATAGAAGGACTCCACTTTAAGCCAGGAGAGCACGGTTAAGTGCAGGTTGCACAAAATGTAGGGTTGCACTAAATATATTTCCCCTTGGGGCGAGAGGCTATTTTAACAACAACTTAACATTTCTGAGCAGAAGCACATGGTTACGCTATACTTCCTCTCAGATCAGTCTCGAGGCCCACTGACCATTTCTCCTGAACACCACAGGAGGGCAGTGTGTAGGAGTAAGCATGATTATATTATTTAATTTTGGACATTATAAAACATCCTTATAATAAATACAGAGTTTTCTAAACAATGTATTTATTTTTTTAATATTTCTTTGATACACAACAGTATTTTTAGTTATGCAAATTGCTTCATTATAATAATTATTTAAATTGAACTATAGCAAATATATTTTATAAATGATTTATTATGCATTTCAACTTTAGTTATTTATCTATATTATAAGGCAAAATATTTATTTTTTTCAATAATTATTTGGATATTCAATTTACCCTACAAAAATTGCAATTATATATTTTTACAACTTACAAATAATCTCTTAATTATTTATGATGTGTTTATATTTCTGGTACTTTCTTATAATGGCCTTGTAATAAATTGCTAACATATGACATAAAATGACTAGGGATCTTAACCATAATCACTTGTCACAAGAGTTCTTAGCAATCATCCTGGCACATTTAAATAACAAGACCATAAAAATAATAAAGTTTTATATATATATATATATTCATTTTTCTAATAAGATATAAAGATTATAACTATACCAAACTATTTAAATGATTTCAATATCCTCTTCATTACAAATTTATATCACCAGTTTTAGAATAATGCACAATTCTTAAATAGACAAAAAAAAAAAAGTGGTTAAACTTATTATTTACTTGATCTAAACCAAAGACATCTCCTTTTGAAATTGAATACAGAAGAGAATAGGCAATCTGGCCAGCAGCTCCAGTTACCAGAACTCGAATAGGGTCTTTCTAAAAAAGGATGAATAAAAATTAAAAACAAAAATCAGAAGTTTAATAAAATTATAATAATATTTAAACATTTTTAAATGAGTATTTAAAAATAGAAAACAATTTTGTTTTCAACGAAAAACAAAATATGTTCAATAGACAATATTAAAAGTAATATATATCTAAGGATAAATAGCCTCTAATTTTGATTTTTAATTTTGTTAATATAAGTATTTTGAAAATGTTATTTATTAAATTTATTTATGTAATATTCATTACATTTTTATATTAGCAAATACAAAATACTGAAATTCAAATATAGAGCTAAATTAAAAAGAACAGTCTTTTACTTCCCTCACCCCAATTGCAACAATATGAATTTAATTTCCTATCAATTTGACTTTCCAATATTCTGCAAAAGTTTAAAAAAAGGAAATTTATGAATATATTGTGTATGTAATCACATTGGAAAAGAGGCTTTTATATAACTTGTAACTTAATCTTCAGTCTAATGAAGTCAAGATTTTTTTTTTTTTTTTCATCCTATTATACATTCAGGCATAAACATGTTATTAAAACATTAGATTCATAATCTAAAATTTTAATTACATACAAAGGAAAATTATTAAATTATTATTTTACATTAAATTAATTTTACTGTTAAAAATTTAAGTTTATCTATTGCACATTTCAAAATTTTGATTTAAATGAGCTACATTCCAGATATTGTAATTTTTAAATTAAAATCCAGCTGGGTTAATATCTTAGAGGCATTTTCTTTTTCATTGACAACTTTATAATTCTTAATTCAAGGGGGAGGGATGCAATTATACAGTTTTAATCCTGCAAATCAGATTAGTAATTCTAATAATGAAGTGCATGTTTTGATTTCATCATAATTTCTTTTTAAATATATTTTTGGATATATAAGTTTCATAAATATGGCGAAAGATCACGGTCTATTTGCCAGCTGCATTAGAAGAAAAGAAAAAAAAAGTTTCATAAATATATTTTATCACTCTTCATCTTGCCAGGGACTTTTTTTTTTTTTTTTTTTGTGGATTGGAGAAATAAAAAGTTACATGGTTGATTTAACAATTAAAATGGATGCCTTAAAAATGATGGAATAATTGTAATAATGTATTTGGAAAAATAAAATATATAGTAGCAAGATATATGATAATAAATAACTAAATATTTATAGATTTAGTAGATGTATGAGATATATGATAAGGCTTAAAGAGCAAGTAAAGTATCTTTAAATAAGTGAATAAAAGACAAAAGAGAATCTTTTGTGTAAGATAAAGAATGATCATTACCGAAATTTATTATTATTACCTGACTTTTCAAAAGCTTATAATTCCTCATAAATATCTTGTGTCACATCACATTAAAACTTTGACATTTTAAACTCAAATTTCAAATACCAACCTTACTGGTATATTGGAGTATTTCCTTAGAAACAAAGTATAGCAATGTTTTAGAATTTGATTTATATTTACAAGAAATACTAGACAGGAAATATTTAATGTCTCACTGAATTGAAAACTTTTAGAACATTTCTAAAGATTAGCGATAGAAGGAATGATTTTTTTTTTTTTTTAATAAAATGAAAATATACATTTTATGTTTATTTGCAATTACTAACAACAAAACATCAAATTTCTTTTACAATTCTTGAGTGTTTCCCAAAATATCCCATTGAGTCCCCATCCCCCTACAGAAAAGTAGCTTAAAAGAAGAGAAATTCCATTTATATAACTAGAAAAAAATATACATATTTCTCTTCTTAAGAATTATTTAGAAAATGAAAAAGAAAACACGAGGAATGAAAGTTTATAAATAAATATCAAACTATGCCAAAATTAAAACTTTTAAGGAATGTTTCCACTTCATCAAGAAAGAGCAAAATTATAATTATTATTCTAAAATGAGAGATCATATGAAAAATGTTATTAACTCATAGAAAGATGCATAAGATCTGCTACGTTTACATATTTTGAAGTTCATTAAGAAATTAAATATCATAATTTCTAATAATTATTTCTACTCAAAATTATACTTGTGACATTGTTTATCAATGACACAATGCATGATTAATGATGAAAGAAAAATAAACACATGATACTTTAAACATAAAAGAAAATATTAATAACTAAAAATTATTATTAAAACAATTAAAATAGCAAATATCATCTTTTGTAAGCTAATTTTGCCTTTTTAATTCCATAGGACTTATTTTAATAAGTGATGAACAAATAAATTACTAAATCTAATTAATTTTATTTTTCTCTAAGATATAACTTTTAATTTGAAAATAATATTTTTAACAAAACATTTATATAATATCTAAATAGAAGTAAACAAGATTTTATTGAATTGATTCTTAACTCTTTTATTAAATGAACAGAAAATAAATGATGAATAACTGATTTCTATACATAAGATGAAACAAATAAAGAATTAGTCATTGTTATTTAAAGTACATTCCATGACTGATAATCATTTTAATTTCATCATCCTAACCCACTACATTTTAAATACACCAGAACTCTATTTTGGGAGAGGTGAAAATGGAGCAAGTATTATATTTCATTAAAATCCTAACTTAGAATTTCTTTTTGGCATGATCAGAAAAATAAAATTTTTATTGTATAACATAAAATGTAAATACAGATAAGGTTTACAACTAAATTAACCTTCAAAAAGATTATTTAAGGAAATACCCAGCTTTAATTTCCTTATAACACTTCCTTATTTTATTTAAAAATAAGGAAATATATAATAAAACTATAAGACGAAAAATAAATTTATAATAAATTTTAAATATTTCAATTATTTATTATACAGAATGAATAAAATTTTTAAGAAATCCATTAACATTGATAACAATGAAAAATATTTTTAATCTTCATAACAGATATTTAAATCAACTAAATTAAGTTAGATTTTATTGTTAAATTATTGCTCATGGAATTTAATTTGAAATTATTCGAAAACAAACAACAGAATGCACAAAAATATGAAACTACGCACACAAGGAAAAACAGAATAAAATTTTTAAATGATAAAAAGTGTTAAATAGATAATTATATCAACCAATATTCTTCATAAAAAAATATAAAAACTACTGAAATATTACAGAAATGAATTTGAATTTACATGAATACTACACATATATAAATACCTCATAAAAATTTTAAAAATTAATTTAGTTTTAAAGAGCTTCCTTATTCAAGAACAAGAATAAACTAATATGAAATTTTAATAAACATATTTTACATCAATTCCTGTATAACAAATAAGAAATTTTTAACTGGACTATTAACGAAATTTATAAATTAAAATAAAACAAAATTATAAACATTGATTATTACTATTTTCATAGTCCAACGTTAGATTTCATATTTTTAAAGAAAAGTAAACAATTTTTTAGATTTTCTTTTTCTAAATTTTATTCTGATTCATAATAAATATAAAAAAAAAGGGAGAAATTATTTTGATATCATCACAAGAAAAGCGATTTCGAAACTTGAAATAAACCGGGAAAAAACATCCAAATATTGCAAAAAAAAAATTTATAAGTTTTAAAAAAAATTATTGATTTTAAGACTATTGAAAAACTTACGGCCATTGTAAAAAGTCAAATTGTGCGAAAAATTTAAGAAATTTCAGACAATATTTTGTGATTAATTGAGTAAATAGTATCGAGCACACGCCACTGCTATGGAAGGGGACACCAAGGACAAAATCGTAGAGGTGCAAGTTTTGAATGAAGAACCCAAGCACATGTGACCTACATGGAAACATTTTGGTTCTTTTATTATTTTTATTTCTCAAATTTTTAAAAAAATCAAATGATAGAAAACATGGTGATTTAAATTTTTGAATGTTTAATATCTTTTGAAAAAGATAACTTTTCTCCCTTTTTTCATTTTGTTCAATAGTTAAAATAAAACGACACATTCGTATAACTATTGATAATGGCAACACATTCTTATTGTTTTGTTTATATTAGATTCTTCGTCAAAAGCACGGCTAATTATTACGTAGTTGAGACAAAGTTTCTTTTTTTATACCGATAATTAATAATAAAAATGGAGGATGAGTATATTGTTGAGGAGTACAGTGACGAAGATTATGATACTTCTAGTTCAGATGATGAAGTACAAACTTTCATAAAAAAACAGTGTGGGCTTATAGAAATTGAAGATGACTTTGAAGCTGAAGTAGATAAAGTAATGACTGCTCATATACAAAAATTGAAATATTCGAAACTTGAAACGCAAGAGAATGATATAATCCCTACTTCAGCAAAAGATGTTTCAGAAAATAAAGCTGCTGCTAGTAAACAAACTAAAATAAATGATGAACTATTCTATGACCCTGATATGGATGATGAAGATGAAAAGTGGATAAATGAAAAAAGGCGGTCGTACATATTTCCATCTCCAGATAAAAATGCTAATTCAAAGTTGAAACCTCTTCCTAATAGTGATGCAGTGCTTAATTGCCCAGCTTGTTTATCCTTGCTGTGTTTAGATTGCCAAAGGCATGAAATTTATAAAGGTCAATATAGAGCTATGTTTGTTAGCAATTGTAAAATAATGGATTCTGAGACTCTTAGTTATCCTAGTAAGAAAAAGAAGTCCAGCAGAAAAAATGAAGATGCTCCAACTAGTAATGAAAAAGAAACTTTCAATCCTGTTCGCTGTTCTATTTGTAACACAGAAGTTGCAGTGTATGATAAAGAAGAGATATATCATTTCTTTAATGTCTTAGCTAGTTATTGAAATTGCATTTAGCAAACTAGATGCATTTCAATACTGAACTATAAAATGCATAAAGTTTTTCATCCATGCAATTACTTAAGAAAATATTCAAAAGTATTTATGTGGTATTAGCATGACTTTTAAATTACTTGTTAATGCTGATAATTACCAAAAGTATGTAATTAAAAACTCATTATCATAAGAAGTTATTATATTTAATAAAATTCATAATTTGAAAATCATTTTTCGTAGAGTCCTCAAATTGATTTTGAGTAATTCATTAGTTATTATAGTGCACTTTTTGATAGAAAAAGGAAAGCAACTTTTATTTTAAATTCTAAAAATAATAATCTATATGAAGTTAGGTGTGTTCTCCAGTTCATAACTTTATGATAATTGTAGCATCTTTTATTGTGTATTCTACACTTTCACCTTGTTTAGAGGTAAAAGATTTATTTTATACAGACAGCCATTATATGAAAGGCAAAATATTTTTGTTAAAGATATATTTTTTAATCAATCTTATTCAATTTTTCCCTTATAAATACTTAATAGGAAAATTTTAATAAATTTCTAATACAAAATTTACAATGTTGTATTTTCTATTTACATATTCTGTTACTATATCTTAAAAATATCTTTTTATTTCAATAAAGTCAGAAAATAAGACTGTTTTAAATTATCATTATTAATCCGTTTTAAGTTATAATAAAAAATGAAACGACCTTGACTTACCTGGGATGATTTCTGGTTAAAAATCAGAAACATCCAAATATTACAGTAACTATTAAAGTTAATATTTCCAAATTTGTCACTATCCTAACAGAAAAAGGATCTGGATTCAAAATACATATTACAAAAGTTATGTTCAAGTTGTACTACCCATGTTTTTATTACATTCTTAGTATCTTCATGTGAATTTTAAAAACACACAAAAAAAAAAGATGTCATAAAATGTAACTACTATGCATAATTGGAACATAAAATGTCCTAAATTTTGACATTCAAATTACAAAAATTTCTCTATGTTGAGTATGATCATTCCAAACAATATAGATAGACATGATATGAGGTCTCGTGCCATTATTGTCGTCCCATGCATGCTCAATGAATTACTGTTGAGAGAGTGTGCTGGTCATTTCAGGTATACTTTCTTCTTCAAGAAATTGATGCATAAGGAAATCAATGTGATGGATGGCATTAGCTGTTTGTAAAATAAAAGTATCATCAATTGCAACAGCATATGGACAAACAAGAGAATCCAGTGAGTCATCTCTGTACCTTTGAGCATTGAGAATTCCACATGGAAACATATAGGTCTGTGTGCCCACTTATATTACTCTATAGGAAACACCACCTCCTGAATAAGTGTCCCTTTCCTAGAGACAGAAAATATAGATTATATGCTTCTCTCCATATGTAAACAAATGTATAATCAATCAGTGTCAGCAAAGTGGGACTTATCAATGAACAGAACAAATCACTGATTTTCAGTCCACTTTACATGACAATGTGTCCAATGCGAATGCCGTCTCCTTTGGCTGGAGATAAGTGGGATGCACAAAATCTGTTTGTTAGTTTGCAGCCTTCTGTGTACTGTCGTAGCTGTAACTGTTCCTTTTGTAGTAGAAATAAGCAGAGATCCAAAATGAAATGAACTTTCAGTCCTGCTGTAACATGTTTTAAGGTAAGTACCAATCATCTGAAGAAGTGATAATAGTAGATGTAATAGAACATCAGAAGTAATTTCGCTCAGTCTTTGAGAAGCTGAATTAGTAGTTAGGATTCCACAATAGATGACCTGCCATCCTGAAATATCTAACTTTTACAGGCGTACTTCTTCTCAGCCTATGTCTTTATAATGCCATTATGTTGGCAAATGATGCCTCAAACTCATTTTACACTTTGGCTATCTCAAATATACTGTCTTTCATTGAATAAAGATTTCCTCCTAAATAACCGATTTAAAACTATATTGTACTGACATGAAACTATAGCAGTACCGCTCTTTTGTATATTGCTACTCAATGCAACTTGCTTTTATTTCAAATTATGTTTAGCCAATTTATCATGATTTTTTAATGTGTCTCTTAATTTTTGGAAGCTAATGCATTTTGGTTAAACTTGATGCATTATGCTGTAGAAAAAAAAAAAAAAGAAAGTTGTAGAAAATTTATTTATTTGAGTTACTATAACAAATTATCACAGTAACTCAAATGAGTAAACAAAAACATAGAAAAGTAATTAAAATAGAAAATACTATCACTGTTTTGAAAATGTACATGAACCTCAGCCTTTGTTATTTTGTAGGAATTCAAATTAAATATCAGCAAAAAATAACAATTTAATTTCAGCTAAACAAATAATTAATTCATACAACATAAAGCAGAGGGTTTGAAATATCTTATGTGGTTTTATAATTTACTGAAGCATTATTTTTATACAAAAAATACATGTGACTAAGAATTATCCTTACAACCTCAGGAATGAGAATTAGTCTGGTGACACATGCTAGTTATCTATAAACAATATTTTATATTTTAAGAATTATATCAACTTAATGCTGATCATATTTAGATATTTATAAAGTAAATAATAATTTATTGGGATATTCCAATTTTGGCTGATTGAACATTAAAATAAAATTCTTAGTTGCTTCCTTTATTTTTATGAAAGAAATTATTCATTTAAAACATACATTGACTCTCATTTAATATGACTTCAAATTATACACATTCAAAGAAACTACCGATTCCATAGACAAATATGAAAATTGATTTCAAAACTGAAATAAAAAAAAATTTGTTAGGATCATAAATTAAATTTCATGTAAAATACCCATCATATAATTATATGTATGTCTATATAATATGTATTTCTCGAAGTTTGTATGTGTGCCAGCCTAAAAATAGCAGGGTTACTTCTAAATATAAAGCCTAGATCAACTAAAAAAATAATAACTTCAAAATTGAATCAATATTAAGAAATTAACCAATTAGGTTTTGCACCAAGTTGACGACTTTTTGCAGTTGGCATTATTTTAATATGGAAATTTTTTATGCTTGATGTTAATTTTTATGCTGTTAAATTGTTCATAAGGCAGGTTGATTGATATAAATATAATTGATATATTGATATAAATATAATGTCTATATAATATGTATTTCTCGAAGTTTGTATGTGTGCCAGCCTAAAAATAGCAGGGTTACTTCTAAATATAAAGCCTAGATCAACTAAAAAAATAATAACTTCAAAATTGAATCAATATTAAGAAATTAACCAATTAGGTTTTGCACCAAGTTGACGACTTTTTGCAGTTGGCATTATTTTAATATGGAAATTTTTATGCTTGATGTTAATTTTTATGCTGTTAAATTGTTCATAAGGCAGGTTGATTGATATAAATATAACATACCAACCACTGAATTGCAACCAAAATTGTATTCAATATACAAGAAAAAATTGCATTGCCATTTTATGAATTAAAATGTTTCATTTAATCCTAGTCCCCTGTACCTCTGAAAGAGTCACCAATGTTGCATCTTGAAGTATACTGCCAATTCCTTTAGGTTACCATAGTTCTACTCAAAGAATTCTATAATGGATGCTCTAAATTTGATAGTAATAGGAATGTATTTATGAGGAGGATGTCTTCTCAGCATTTAGTTGGGAAAACTGGCTTAAAGGCTTTTTATCCCCATTTGCAAGTAATTGCAGAAAAATAGAAATGCAAACAATATAATACTCAGATAGAGAAATGGGATAAAAGTGAATTGAATTTATGAAAGGGAGACTTTTATCAAGTTTTTTTAAACGGAATGTTATAGAAGCAACTATTTTAACCGGCTTCCCATAACCCTTGATAACATTCGAATTCAAAAGACTACAATTCCCAATATGGCTTGCCTACTAGTATATAAACAAAACACAAGATTGATCACTTAAAATTATTGGAATAGATTTGAGATTGTATTGCTTTTAGTCATGATCAATTAGATGTGGAAGAAATTCATATGTACTTGCAAATGACAGGAAAACAAGGAATATTATTAGGCTCCAACATAAATATATATATATATTACATCTCTTAATATATATGCAATACGAAATATACATTGAATTAAAATATATTTTACTGACATCCATGCAACTTATTTCTTCTATCAAAGAATCTATAAGTTTTATTTTTCAAACTGTACATAGCAAGCTCGAACAATGCCAGATTATACACTGTGTGAAAAAAAGTAGAAGGACATTAGATTATTTTTGATAAATGAATAATGACGCATTTTTAGACAATTAATTTATTCATAACGTTTTTACATGCAGATACCTGTATCTAGACAAAACAAAAAAAAGTACACAATTAAAAAAAAAAAAGTATACTTAATAAAAAAATTGGTTTTGACGCATCTCATGATCAGTGAAAAGTAGAAGGACACTTCTAAAAACGAGGTGTACTATATAAATTAATATGGAATTCTTTTCCCGTTGGCTCGAATTACTTCGAAGATCCTATTTGGCATCGAAGTGTATAAAGATTTGGCCAAAAATTGTCCCATACAAAGTTTAATGATTTCTGCAGCTCAGCTATAGATTCAAACTGCTTTCCACCCTCATAAACACGACGTACAATCATTGCTCATATGTTCTCTACAATGTTGAGATCAGGATTTTTAGCAGGCCAATGTAAAGTCGAACATTGTTTGCTGCAAACCAATCTAACCAACACCATTTGCAGTGTGAATTGATGCTCCATCTTGCTGAAAAATTCAGTCATCTCCTCCTGACTCAGTGCCATACGGGAGAAGTTTTTGAGTCTGGATGTAGTCTGTATGGTTCTGTCGACCATTTAGAAAGACTAAACTTGTCCTGCCTCCATAGCCAACTGCTAACCATACCATTAAACCACCTCCTCCCATCTGTCGAGTAGAATAAGTTTCTTCTTCAATACCAAGACAGTGCCAATAGTACTGATAACCATCCAAATTGAATTTTTTTTTCTCATCGGAAAATAAAACTGAGGTCCATTCTGAGCTCCAGAACATGTGGTCTTTAGCCCACTGCAGTCGGTTCTTCATGTGTCCTTCATTCCACTACGGATGGTGCATCCGTTTTTTGAAGACGAACTTTTGAGCGTTTTTATGTAGTTATACAGTTCTTTTTGGTTACATGTGTAATTCCTGATTGAAATTGCGACTTTCCGACACTTCCACCAGTCTTTTTGAGTTCATGAAGGATTTTTCGTTGATCGCGTTGGGCGAGTTTTTTGGTCTTCCTGTCTTCTTTTTTCTTCTGTCACTTTCAGGGAATGAATTATGAAGTTCCTCAAACAGTATTAGGACTGATTCGTAGCTGCCGTGCAATCTCTCTCACACCTTTGCCTTCATTTTTATAGGCAACTATTTGGCCCTTCTGAAACTTACTTAAGGGTATTCCTCTGGACATCCTAAAACCAACAAAACTATGAATTTCTAGCTAAATATTTTATTCTTGTTAAAAACGAATTAAAAACACTTACCTATAAACTTTCCAACAGCTTCTAAATAGATTTTTTGGACGCGTCCTTCTACTTTTTTTTTTCACACACCCAAAATTATTAAGTATTGCATTCTAAGTAAAAATATTGGTAAGCAGAAAAATCTCATTTAACTTTCACTTAACGTAAATTAAAACTCTAACAAAACAACTCTCTATAAAAATCAGGTCAAAAGCAGTAAAATAAAAGCATATTGTGCAAAAAAATGAATGTCCTACTTTTTTTCAGACAGTGTATGTGCTAGTATACATGTATTATAAAATATATTTCTTTCAGTTAGCTATGGTTCTATTAAAAGCATCATTAGTTTCTGACCATAAACGTGTAAGACTTTATTTTTATGACACTAATATTATTGGAACTTATGAGATATTATATTATCATAATTTAATTTAAAGAATTCTCATCGTGTAAAAAATGAAGGATCATGTTATGCATTGAGCATTTATGTTTTGAACAGAAAGTCAATTTTAAATAACTGTCATTAATGTCTGGGTTGAAACTTTAGATAAGTCATAATATAGTTCTTAAATATTTTGATATTTCAATGTTAATTTTAAATCAAAATTTAAATTTTGATTACACATATAACATACTATTATTATCTACAAAATGGTCTACTTAAACAAGAAGAAATTCAAACTATTTATGTGTAATCGGTTATATGCAAAATTTACATGAATTAGAAAATGTTTCTTTTGACATTCCATTGTTCACATAAAAGTAAATAAAAATTACGTATCCCAATTTTTATAAAAGAAGTTTTGGTTTTTACTTATTCATATAATGTCAAAACTAAATTGATAGTATATATTTCCGGAACGATAGCTAAGTGACTAGCACTCGGTGCCACAGGTTTTCTGGTCCAAGTCTCTCAGCAGAACCATGAATGTATGTGTGGTGGTTTGGAATCCACTTGAAACTGTAGGTTCCAATCTAATATGACTATAGTAGAACGCTGGTGTGACAACCATACCGTGTAAAAACATCTCTTGGCCTTGGTAGTTTATATTTGAATTCCATTTTTATGGCTTCAGCATGAATCAAACAGATATCATTTATGAGTATAAATATTTAATTATTTGTTAAATAGACTAATTAAATCTTTTAATGTTAGATATTTAGTTTTAAAGATATTAACTTTAAAAAAAATTATTTTTTTTATGGATTTTTAAAGACGAATTTGATGTTATTTCTATTAATGTATATATTTCCAATTAGAAGTTAATTATATTTTTAAGAAAATTCTTAATTAAAAAAATTTTCAAGAACCATTTTAAGTTTTACAGAAATTAAAATTTTTAAAATAAAATAAAGAAAATAACATGAAGTTTTTTTTTTTTTATGGAATTATTAATTTCATTCGAAAATAAAATCATTAATTAGAACGTTGAAAACCTTTAACTTTTTGCATACTATTTATGTTTATTAAATTTTTAATAATGAGAAATTACACTATAAAAAAATTATTTTATCAGTTTTCTTTATAATAAAAATGCTTTGAAAACAGTAAATAACGAAAATATTTTTGTCTAAAAATCAATGCTGTAAATCATGCAGTTCATATAAAAGATAGCCTAATTTATATAAAAGAAAAATTCCGAAAATTTTATTTTCATGTACTGAATCAGATAACATCACTACTGAAATTAAAATTTCATAAGATTTTCCCAAAATATTGTATCCAATATATAGTAATAACTAACAAAGACTGCAAGAAAGTTAATTTGGTTAGTTTCTTTTCTGAAAGAAGAATCAACTATTTATGTCAATAGTGCAACAATTAACACTACCCAGAACATTAAGTTCCATTGCTGAACAAAACAAAGTTTTGTTAGCAATGGTACTACAGCAAAGTTTGCATTAGCCTAAAGCATTTTTTCCCCCAGAAAAAATATAAGAAATCAATCAATCACAGTGCAGCTCATTTCAGCGAAACGCAAAGTTGCAAACAACTGACAAATTTCCAGCACAAATTGAGACTGTTGATGCTATGTGAAAAAGATGAGACTTGCATTAATGTTAATTTAGAAGTACAGTAGAACCTCTTTTAAGTTGAAAACCTCCAAAACTCGAAAAAATTTTTGTTTCCTTAACATTGATTCTATGCTTCATTTTCTATTTTATAACTGGCAACATCCTTAACTAATTTGCCAACTCTGAAGAGTTTTCCTGCAATTCCAATTTAGAATACCTGCAATTTCATTTTCCTCTAACTGAAAAAAATCGTATATATTTCAGTTAATTTGAAAAAAATATATGTGAACAAATAAATGAGATTGAAATGAGAGAATTATAATGCATAATTTTAATTATATTTAAAAAAAATTCATTTATAAATTAAACAAATCACTTTTCTAATACATTAAAATTCAATGGGTTTTTTTTTCACTGACACCATTATGTTTTATTCATACAATTCAGAAATATTTATGAATTATATAATAATCATTAAAAATTATAATTATCCAAAATAAAAAAAATTTAATGAAAACTACATTAAAAAAATTAAAATGAATTTATTAGAAAAATGTATTAATATATTTTTTTAATCTATGTTAAAATACAACATTTAAAGGAATTATAAATCAGAATTATACAAGATAAGTTACATATTTATAGAAAAAGAAATTTCAGCATAATTAAAAATAAAATAGATTTGGATAGTAGTAGTAATTAGAATAAAATGTATTTAATACTACAATTTTCAAGTACTATTTCATAAATATTTTTTTAATTGTTAAAAAAAAAATTTTTAATTTCATTTCACGTGATGTTTCTTTTAACTAATAACTGTTACCCTTGGTTTGGTTTACTAGCTTAAAGTAATTATTAATATCCCTTAATTATAAATTAAGACAAGTACACATATCTGGAGTCTAAATTTTAATGAAAGTTGGAAATGTACAAAAGCACAGGACAAGTCTAACAACACATTGACATATGATATATAACACCAATGCCAATATGCACTGATGGAATATGGTACAAAAGTGTCTTTACAGAGGTAACATTCATAATAGAACTTTCAAAACTAGCTGGACAACATACATAAGTTTGGAAAGCAAGAAAAAATTTACAGGAATCAACCATGCTAGAATCATTTTGATGTCATCATGGTTACGAATTCTGAAAAGAGAAACAAATTTTTAAACAGTGACAGGCTAAAAATTCTCACAATACAACAACTAAAATTAATAAAAATAAAATTCATGGCAAACTATGCATAAGCTTAACTCTAAACATTCACTAAATTTTTACCCATATTTTTTTTTTTCTTAATTTTTGTCATTGGATTTAAAATATATATTATATATATACACACACACACACACACTCCTTACCTTGGTAATATTTTTAAGATATTGAAGTTTTTGTTAAATTGCATAACATAACAGCAAAGATTGTCATCAATTTTTAAAATCACAAAAGTAAAATAATGACCACTTATTTATTAATTTAAATTTATTGACAAAAGTTAAAAATTTGTATTGCTTTTAAAATTATTACAAAGACTGTAGACAAAATAGTTTATACATAAAGTTTCCTTTTTTAGAGCTAAATATACTTAACATGCCACCAATAAGTATTCTGCTTACAATTTATAATTATATTAAAATCCTATTTGCAAATTTTATCGTTAAAATGAATAATTTTTTTCTTCATAAAAAATTATTAATTCCTTATTTCATTCATTTTTTACGTAAAATTTATAGATATTTAACATTATTATGAAATACATAATGGAAACTTAATTTTATATGAAATCTGTGATTTGAATGTCTATATTTATCAATACAACTTATAACACAAAATTATCTTTAATACAATAAAGAAATTATACAATTAATTCCCCAACCAAGAAACAGTAATTCTAACTATGTATCCACATAACTAAAATATAATTATATTAAATTTAAAGTTCATAAACAATCAAATATAACTCAACATAATATAAATATATTCACCCTCTATAATCTTAAGGGTAAACATTTATACAGGGAAAACAAAATATTTAAGATTTTCTTATTGTTTTAATATATTAATTACATAATTTTTAAAAAGAATACCCATATCAAAAAATTAATTTATTGTTGAATACACAATGCATGCAAAATTATGTCAATAATCACAAGTTCAAATAAAAAATTAATATTTAAATGATATAAAAATATCAGTACAGGAAGACTCTGCTTAACGCTGTTTAAGTATTCTAAGGTAATATAGGGATTCCTCGAAATTGTAAATTTTAAAGCTTATTATCTGCAGCGAACAATCATATAACTGATTGATAAAACAGATGGAGTAAAAAAATTCAGTGGTTATTTTTTGGGGAAAATTACATCATTGATGCTGTAGAAAATATCAGTCTTTCCTGGAAAGAGGTAACCAAAAAATGTTTGCAAGTATTATAGAAGAATGTACAATTGGAGCTAAGCAAGGATGTTGCATAGGAGAATACATTGTTGATGTTGATAAAATTGTATCTAGTGAAACTAGCTAATAAAACAAGGTTGAATAATAAAAATCCACAAGATATTGAAAAATTATTTGTAAGTTACAACTGCAAAAACTCTTTCAATGATGATCTTAAGGAATTAGTAAAACAACAAGTGCACAAAGATGATAAGATTAAATATTTTTGAAGATGAGATACAAAAGGAACTTTCAACGGGTTTTCTAAAAAATAGTTCAGCCATTATAACAAATTATGGATCAGTTTATATAATTTTTTTTAAATTTTAATAATTAATTGATATATGATCTTGCTAAATGAAACAGAAAAAAAAAGAAGATATTAGAAACCTTCATAAAAAATCTTGAGCATCAAACATAACCTCTTTGCTCAAAAAAAAAAAAAATTTATTTTTATTTGCATGAATGTGTGAATCAAAATTGATTTTAGCAATAAATAAATCTATAATTATTGAAATAAAATGTATTTAACAATAAATGTTACAAAAATAAAAACTTGAATATGTTTTCTCATTCTGTGTTGCTTCATTTATCCCCATTATTTACGTGTTAAAACGATCGCATTTAAAGCATGGGAGCTTATTAGAATGTATCCTCCCACCCCCATTAAGCAGGGTCTTGCTGTATATTCAAAAGAAAAGGTTTACAATTTAACAGAAAATTTAGAATATAATTTTTTAAAATATCACAAAAGTGGTCTCCAAAATTTAACCAGATTTTAAATTTGAAGCACAATAAAAAAACCCAATTAAAAATCTAAATGCCGATTAAAGCAAACTAAAATTTTATTCTTAAGAAAAGCTTCATAAATCTGCTGTCGATGCACATCTAAAACAGCATGGATGTTTTAACTGATATAGCAATACCTTTGATTATGTTTTCATACTTTGTTTTCCCTTGTTAAGTTACAAACCCTTTCTTTCTTTGGTCTTGTCTGTGAGATGGCAAGGCAGTGGGTTAAACTAATTTTGAAGAACTTGGGTCACGCATACAAGCAAGCCTAAAATCTGAAATAGAGTGTATATTTTCGGTTTGGAAGCTAGTGCGTAATTTTAACCTTCTGGCTAAAAATGGCAATTAATTAAGCTTGTTCAGCAATTTTTTTTATTGCAGAGCACCTAATCTTTTCGATATTTTGTGTTTGTTTGTTTACTAAAGCAAAGCTACAGAACAAAAATTATTTTTACAGAGAAAATATCTGAATATGCAGTCTAGCAATGACAATACTGAAAACAGCAAGTATTCAATAAAGAAATCAAAACGAGAATTAAATAATTTTTAATAGATATACTGAATTAATGTATAAAAAGCAAAAAAAAATTTCACAAGATATTTATTCAATTAAATACTTATTTTTAAAATTTAATGTTTATACATAAAATAAGATATTTATGTAATTTATCACTTTATTATTCTAGAAAGTAAACTATTATGCTCAATGAATAAAATTACCATAAGGTTATAATTGCTATATTTGACTATAAAAATTTAAATTGAATTTTTATTAATAAAAAAGAAACTCAGCAATATTCATGTGAATCTAAGGGTTCTTTCAAAATAATTGCAGGAAAAAAAACCTCACCGAATATAATTATCTTATTTTTATACACTTTTTAAATCCTTTTAATGTAATTGATGTTTATATTGCAGCTTAGCAGACATTGGCACTTAACTAACTACAATTGCTTTAAAGGTGGACATAGAACAGCATACTCTATTCAAGCGTATGCATTATTTCAATTAACCGAAAGATAAATATTCTTAAAAATTAAAGTTATTTCCAATTTACCTTCATAATTCACTTGACCATCTCCATCTATATCAGCTTCTCTAATCATTTCATCTACTTCCTCATCCGTCAGCTTTTCGCCAAGGTTTGTCATGACATGACGCAATTCGGCCGCACTAATAAAGCCATTACCATCCTTGTCGAACACCCTGAAAGCTTCCCTAATTTCTTCCTCACTGTCTGTATCTTTCATCTTTCGGGCCATCATAGTTAAAAATTCTGGAAAATCAATAGTTCCATTGCCTAGAAAAAAATTTTTAATTTATAAATAATTAAAAAAAAAAAAAAAAAAACATGATCAAAAACATTCATTATTATAAGATGCTTCATTAGAAACAATGAAAAAAAAAAAAAACATTCAGCATTAATCATAGTAGCATTCAATTCAGAAATGGGTTGAAAGTTGGAACTTACTTCTCCATTATTTAAATGAGTTGATGTTTCACCATATTAATTTGACCTTAAGGTATATCATAATTCACACATTCACACACACACACACACACACATTACAATGCATATCTTTAATATCGAGAATCGACTGCATAATACACAGAAGTTCAACTGCATAAACCTGCCTAAAAGTTTATTTATACTGTTTTTGATTAAAGCTGTTTGTTTTTATCATTTAAGTTATTAATTTAAACATGCATTACCCAAAATGATATTTTGTAATGTAATTAAAGAAATAATATTTACAGAAATTATAACAATACGAAATCAGCTTTATTGAAAAAAAAAAAAATGTTATAATTCAGCATAGTAAATTCTTACAAATTTAAATGAACATAAATGTTCCTTCAGTTTTTCTTTAGCAAGTTTGATTCTCCAGCAAGAAAAAAATTCAAATAGAACCATTTTTTTTTTTTAATGTAACATTTGCCTCATTTATGAAAACTTTTTTTTTATTCACAACGATGATAACTGAATTCTAGTCGATCAATTTAAAGGAGTTCTATTTACTTCTTTTATATCTCTTTTCTCACTATTTTAAATATTTAAAATAGTTTTTCTTGAAAATTTGTTACCCAATTCTGCAATTTTCCTATGCAAAGGATTCTAGAGAATTAACAGAATAAAATTAATCATTCTACCAGAAACGAAAACAAAAGTAAAAAGAAAGCGGGGGAAGAAGTTACAGAATATTAAACGACGAAATAAGAAACGTGATGAGCTTTTTATTTTCAGTGAAAACAGAATGAAGTGAAAACTTTCTCATAAATGTAAACATCCATTTCCCAGCACAGGGACTTGAAATCTCTGTTAATACAAAAACTCTACATTCTCCAAGTTTTTCAGAAGGCATGAAGCATATTTACTCTACTGTTTTTATTATGAATATCAAACAGATTTTTGCAATACTTTTCTACTTATAATGTATGCTCAGATAATTAAATGTATCTATAGTACCATCGATCATGAAGTCAATAGCATTAATGGATACATTCTCAAAAAGTGCATATATTTGGGAGAAAAAATACTTGGCAACCATTAAAAGTTAATATTTAAATAAAAAGACAATTAAAGCTAAAGGAAACTGCACATTTTTAAACAGCACTTTAAAATTATAAAATACATATTAATTAATGTAATTTTGCTGTATTACGTTAGTAATTGTAATTTTGCTGTATTTATTTTATATTTTAACATTATGAGTGTTTAAAAATCATCATTTTCACGAAAATTGAGAGGGATTTTCACTAGGGCCAAAGAATACTTTAGTAATGACTTAAAAACATAAATTTCAATCAAATCGGTGATGAATAAAACAGACTATCATATCTCTCCTTGATAACAACAAAAAAAAAAAATTAATTTAAAGCATTTTTCTAAATAAAGAGGTTATGATAACATAACTTAAACAATTCTAGTCATTTAAAAAAAATTCCATGCATTCTTCTTTCAAAAGCTTTTAATTTATTAATTTTTTTCAAATTTTAGTTTTTAACAAATAAACATGATAATAAAAAGATATGGATTTTTTTTATAGCTGATTCTCCTGACGTACTGATTTTTTTTTTTAAAAAACACTTGCTACATGACCTGTTAAATCATCTATTGCATAAGAACTCTTATTATTATAATATAAAAGTTTTAATAACATTTTAAGATATCAGAGTTTTACTACTGAAATTCTTGAAGATCGAGAGCAAACTAATTATGTACTTAAATCAATAGAAGGTATGACTTTCTAAATTAAGTTAGAGTAAGTTTTCATTTACAACTTTCCTTTTACCAATTTATTAAGTTTTTAATGCACAAAGTAAGTTACCATATTTTTAACAGTTAAAACACAGCATTATTTGTTTTTATGAAAATTATTTCATTCTTCAAATTTATAACTAAAAATCATTAATTTTTCTGTTCAAAATCAAAAAATATATTTGGTTTAAAAAAAAAAAAAAAATTTCCCCCTCTCAAAAAGTAGTATGAATCCTATAAGATCTTCCTACTTGATCTTCTATAACTTTCAAATAATGAATTAAAAATTTATACCTTTTATAATTTCATTCAATACAGTAAAAATAGATTCCAACTTGCAATAAATCTAATTAAAATTTAAAAATACCTCCATTACAATTTATCATTTAAGAACTTTTTTTTTTTTTTTTTTTTTTTTTTTTTTTTTTTTTTTTAATAAAAATTATCATGGCTAGAATTTTTCTAATATCATTTATCATAGAAAAATTTACTTTCTACAAATACAATTTCATAAAGAAACATTTAGTATTTGTTCACTATGATCCAACTGCTTAGTAATTTCAGTTAAGAAATACTGATATCAAAGATACCAATATTAAACAAATCTAAACATGGTAATAAATTGCATTTTACTACATTTGAACTAGTTTTCTTTTCAAATACCAGTAAAATCTTTATAACTTTTATTAAGCATAACCAGCATACAGTTTTCCCAAAATAAAGAGCTTATGCTCATTTACATACATGTTCAAAATGGAAGGATATTTTTCATTTAAAAGTATATAGCACCATCTTCTACATCACTTGTTAAATATTTACCCATGTCAGTCCAATATTCAATTGTATAAGAGCAAGTACCAAATACTTCTATTACTTTTGTAATATTTAAAGTTTACATTCAGGGCATAACTAAACTGACAATACTCATTATTGAATAGTTTAATAGACAATTCTAAAAATGTTGTTTACAGTGTAGAATTATGAAAATATTTTTTTAAAGTTATCTAAAATGAAGCTAAAATTTCTCCAATAAAATTTATATCCAATATATATCCGTTCACAACCCGGACATTTTTATGTATTTTGTTTAAGATCCTCTATTATCAATACTATAATTTTTCTTTTAAAACAATTTTACTTATAGATAAAAAAAATGTTTTATAATTATCCTACATGCTTTATCAATTCTTTTGGAATTAAAATACACATAGCCCATTAATAAAATTTTACAACACACATTTTATAATATTATTTCCTATCAAAAGCAATTAACAAGAAGCAGTAAATTTTTGACCATCTACACCAATTTCATATAAAAAACTTACCATCAGCATCAACTTCATTGATCATATCTTGAAGCTCAGCTTCTGTGGGATTTTGACCTAACGATCTCATTACTGTTCCCAATTCTTTAGTTGTGATCGTTCCATCACCATCTTTATCAAAAAGGGAGAATGCCTCTTTGAATTCTGAAAGAGAAATTGAATTTATTAGTGCTTAAATCATAGATGTATTAAAATTATTCCAGAATTGTATATTTTTAGAATTATCAAATTCTAATTGTACAAAAATATAGAATTCCATTGCATATCAATAAAAAAAAATGTCTTTCAACACAATATGGGAAAATATTCTGAAAGTTACAGAAGTTTCTTGATTTCCAAGCAAAATATTTAATTATATTGAAATAAAATAATTCGAAATAATTTATTATCAATGTTGTACTGTAATTGTCTTCAAATGCATATAAATAATTTTAAATAATAGGCTGGACCTAACCACATTAAAAATTAAATCAAACTTATAAAGAATGAAAATCAGATATATAGAAAATACTATTTTAATTATTAATTACTAACTTTTACTCTAAACAAATACATTTAAACCTCCTTTTATAAAAATTTTTTAATGTGAATTAGGAAATGAAAATAATTCTACACATTTTTTATTCAGTTTCATGCAAACAATCCAAAGAAATCTGCAATTCGTAAAATTATGTTGAATTGTGTAACTCATTGAATTATAAAATTTACTACAAGCATAAAGCTTAATAACTCAGCAGTTAAAATTTGAAAAACATATCTATCTCATAAAAAGGTTTAGGTGAATAGCAAAAAAAACATTTAAAATACAGCAAAATTTATCTAGCAAACTAATATTCATTATGAATAATTTTTGTTAAAATAATTTCATGCCAATTTGTCAACTATCATAATATAATAAGCCACAATATTTGGTTGGCTTGATAAAAGATTTAAATTCTTGCATTAGTGGTCAATTCTTATTAGAAAATTTTAAAATCTTGCAATTGATAACATTTTGCTTTCTACCTCATTAACAGGAAAAGTTAAAACGTTTCTAATCAGCAACAAGATTGACATTAATAAAGGCTTTTTACTATAATAGGCTTAATTTAATGTGTGAACAATATTTCCTATTACACTTAAATTTGAATTTGCACCCATGAAATGATTAAAAAAACAAGTTATTAAAAAAAAAAAAATAATAAAAAACCTTTTGAGCTTTATGAAATAAGAATTAATTAACTTGTATTATATTTCTTCAGTAGTTTGTAAAAAAATAAAATTATATTTAATTTTACTAAATGTTTGATAAAAAGGAAAAAATTAGTACCAATTAATGTCAATAATTTCAAATTTTATTTTACTTTTTTATATTTGAAATAATTATTTGCACACGTTATAAGAATTAATTAACAAAACCTTAAATATATTAATTCATATTGCTCTACAAAAATGTAAATATGGATAAATTAAACAATAATTAACAACTACAAATTGAATATAGCAAAATAGTTTTGAAAATTAAGATTAGCTTTACTTACCGGCAATTTGTTCTTCTGTTAGTTGATCGGCCTGAAAAAAAAAAATAAAAAAAATAAATTTACTAGGAATAGAAAAGACGTATATTATAAACTAACATTGCTCAATAGAAAAATGATTTACTTTTCATAAGTGAACTGCAAAAAATAATGCTTAAAGACTAAATTAAAAATACAATATCGATCGTCTCAAAGTAGGACATAACATCCACAATCGCTTTTAAGGTTTCTTTTTCATTACACAATATATGAATAATTTATCTTCAAAATTGACACCTACAAGGCCAAAAAAATGTAACGTTTTTCAAAAGCTTTTATAAAATATTCATATTTAATCTCGTAATTCACGTGGATCGGGCCGCATGCATTCGTTGATCAGGAAATCGGCCATTGCTTTTAGTGCTAACGCTTCCCGCATTGACGCAAAAATAAATCAATTATGCCACTTTTACACAACAAACAGAAACCGAAACAAAATAATTTTCGTAAAGATGGGAATTAGAAATTACTAAAAAGGATCTTACCATGTTGAGATAAATGAAGAATAAAAACTGTCAAGAAGCGAAATTACCAGGTGTACACCGAAAACCTACGCAAGCAGCGAACTAGAGAAGCAAAGAGCGGATTCGCGAATTGAATCCAAGAGTTCAGGTTTAAAATTTACCAATAAGAATTGAGAACTAGTGCACAAATAGACGAATCGCAATCTTGCAGTAAATTTAGTCTCGACTAAATAAGTGAAGTATTATTGCATTCAAATCGTAAAACTTTCAAGTTGGGAGTGGGAAAATTCGCTGCATGAAGTTTCGGAGGTAGCTTTCAGACTCAACCACATCACACTGTTTACTAAAAGCGCGGGCTTTCCCCAAACCTACAAGGATGTAAGCCTACTTACCATTGGTTTCTACCTATCTGCAATGCGTCATGTTCTCTGACTCGTTGCAGTGGTCAGACGAAAATTGTCCCTGCTCGCCGTTGGGCGGTAGGCATTTTTCTCTTCAGTATCATTTTTGTACTCCATTAATTAAATGTTTAGATAGTTATTAGTTAAATTGTTATGCATTTTGTTTGACGACAATTTCTTTATTATTTAGTCGATACAAAAATAGTTTTGTCGAAAGATGTATTTTGTCTGCATCCGCTAATAAGAAAATTAGTTTCGGATTTTCTTTCCTCTTAGAGCACTACATTCAAAATCGTTTCTTTTACAAAAAAAAAAAAAAAATGCAAAAGAAAGAAAATAAAATATTTATTTTGAACAAATACGACATAATTTTTTAAAAGATTAATACTATTTTTTTTTTTTTTTTTTTTTTTTTTTTTTAATTTTTTCCTAAAGACCCTCACAGGTAATAACAGGTAACTTTCTGAGTGAGTTGCAAGTATTAAATAACAAGATTTTTCTATTTTATCGGGTAAGTAAGATTTAAATTTTGTGGAAAATTAGAATAAATATAAATAAAATTTCATACAATTTTTGTAATTTTTGTATTCATAGCATATTTGTGCATTATATATCAATAAAATCATCGATTTTTTTTTTTACATTTTTTTTTTTAAACAATCAGAGTTATGGAAAATATATTTTAAAAAATCTCTTAGCAGTGTTTATAGTGATATCTAGCGATGAAATTTTAATTGGATTGAATAAGAATATTATTTTTGTATAATATAGTTTTTTTAAGTTATTGTTGCATTTGTACAAGAATTCAGAAATATTCTCATCTATTAAACAAGAATGCAGATATATTATCGATTAAATTGTAAATTCATGTTTTGTATGAATCAGTAAATTTAATTTTTTAATTTAATCAGTTAATTTATTAAATTTATTAGGGCAATCCGTCTGTTTGAAAAACATTTAAAATTATTTGCAAAATAAAAGCGATTTATTATTATGAAAATTTTAATGTGTAAGATTATTTTTGAAATTTTTTGCCTTTTTTTTTTTTTTCGATAATTCACTAATAAAAAAATTTTTTTTTTTTTTTCCTTCTAATTCCGCTTTAAATCAAAAATTAATACACCAGAAAACATTTTCAATGGAAAAAAAAAAACAGATAAGTAAAAAAAAATATTCTCGCACAAAATCTGTGTATCAAATTACCAATACTTTTTAACTGTTACATATTATTTAATATTTAATTATTGAGATTTTTAACAATTTTAAATATTTTCCAATATTTAAATTATAAATTTTCTGCAACGTGGCTGAAGGTTAATAAATAAAACCATCTTCGAAATTCAGCTAAAACTGCTGAAATATGATTCTAACAGGTACAGAGAATTATCGATTAGTTATGCAACAGAACTACGCAATTTTCGAGTTACTCCGTTCTATTCTGCAACTTAAATGCTGCAGTGAATTATATATATACTATATATCGGAAAGCTTGTTAGGGCATCTCAGTTAAATGAGAATTTTTCAATTATACGATTTTTTTCTTTTTTAAATTTAGAATTCTGCAAATTCTATGAAGAAGAACAGAATTTATTTGAAATGATTCTAAATTCAAAGAATGGCAAGAATACATCTTTAAATATTAGTTATTTATATTTATTTTGTGGGTATTTTTATATCTCAATATAATGAGGTTAAGTTTTACTTTTTTATATATATATATTGTCTCAAATAAAGATTTGAAAAGTATGAAATATTTTTTTTTAAATATTGCATATAATATGAATTTTGGAATATTTAAAAAAAACAAAAAAAAAAAAAAAATACAATTAGTAATGAATCGAGGACATTGCCTTTCGTTGTACATTTAGGGACAACCGCCTGGTATTTATGTGTCATTATGAAAGAAAACCGGAAAACTACCAGGTAGCTTGACTTTCGATGCGAGATGTTTATACGTGCTTTCAATAGTGTTATCGAGTCTGCTCGTTTCTGATAGCAGTGACTACAGCGGATGTCGAAGGCGGATTAGAATACAAATAATTCTGATTATTAGATGCACACTTCACGACAGGACAATAACTTGAGCAATTCATCAGTCAGTTTGAGGTTTACGAAGTTCCATGGCCTTATATGGGCCTAAACTCCTAGCTGAGAGTAAGTCACATGGTGATATAAAAACATCAATAAACAACAAAGCAGTAAGTAACCAAGGTCTGTCCCAAATTACCAGATCAAAATAAAATAAAAGAGCAACGAGTAAATCAGAGAATTTCAATAATGGAAAACATAAATTAATAAAAAAGAAATTCAAAGTAAAAGTAAAGAAAATAATTAAAAAATAAAAGAAGAAACCAAAAAAAAAAAAAAAAAAAAAAAACACCACAGGATGGAGTTGCAGCTGCTAGAAATGATGACTAAAGGAACAGTTCAGGGTGCTTCTGACAACTGAGCCAGTTCGTCTAGGGTAATTGTATGTTACATAAGACCGCCCTAGGGCGTTTAGCATTCTCCGGCAGAGAAAAATCATCTCGGAAGATTACGAATTTCCTCATTCGGAATGTGTTCAAGATTTGCATAAAAATCTTCCGCAATCTTGAGCATATATTTTTGAATAGAAGGGAGGGCAAGACTATGACGAATGTCATCATTTCTAAAAAGTAAAACACTTGACTTGACAAACAAGTAACTTGAGCAATTATTAGCATTTGACCTTATATATATATAGAGAGAAATCTGAGATATGTTTGCTTTCTTTGCGTTGTTCACATAATACAAGTACAGGACATTTTCAGAATTATTTTTCATCAAAAATTAATTTTCTGTCATAAATAACTGACAAATAAAAGTCTCAAATCCAGAAGCACTAAAATCTACTCATTTCTCTCTGTAAAATTTAACAGAAGTATATTTAATATATATATTTTTTTACTTTGATTTAATTTTAAAATTTAAAAAAAAATCAAATATTGCGGTTAAATTATCTAAATATTGTTTTATTGTATATTAAAAGCTACGAATAAGAATTTAACAAATGAAAATATATTTTTTTTAAATAATATTTAAAAATCTTCATTAAAAAAATTTCATGAGAACACTTAATTTTTTAGATGAATCCACTAAATCAGTGTTTAACAATCATTTTTTATGCTTTATACCCCACCTAATATAGACATAATTTTTAATATTCAAAACTTGAAACGTTCACTAAAAAAACTTGAAATGATAAGTTTTAGGAAGAAATTTCTAGGAAAGTATTGAACAAACACAGCAATTAAATTTTCAAAACATATAATGGAAAACTGAAATTCACGTATGTATAAAATAATTTTAATGAAGATTTTTCTATATTATTTTAAATATTAGAGATTATTTATTATTTAAATTTAAGGAGATTATTGCGCGTGATGCTTGCAGTTATGCAGCTAACAGTTATGTCAGGTTCTAAATGTCAAATGTTTTATGTCAGGTCAGTTTCAAGTCTCGCCATGCCACTAAATCCGCATTCAGCTAAATATAAAGACGGAAACGGTAATAATAATTCTTTTGCTCATTTGGTTGCATTTGGATGTTTAATTTCAATTTCCTGCCAAAGCCATGCCATCGTTCTTTTTATATTAAATAAATTTTTAATTGACTCATCATTTTGCATTTCTGCGAGTTCTTGCTACTGTATATTTGAAATATTAGACAAATACTCTAACATTGGCTGCATCATCCAAATTAGGAAATCCATTTGTTTCAAATCAGAAAATCTTTCTTTTAAATCAGGAAATAAAATTTTCAGATGATCGCCAATAGCATGTATAGTTGTATCAGTCACTTCACATTTTTGGAGCCAACGAAACTTTAAAAAACTTTTGTTGTAAATATATTTCTGACATAATTCAATAAAGGTAATAAACCAAATATCTTCGCTTTTGCATCGACAAGAATTTTATATTGTTCCTTGAAGTTGTTTGTGTACTATATTTAGTTTTTCAAAGATATCGGCTAAATAACTCACAAATACATTATCATCAACCATTAACAAATTTTTCATTTCAGGTTTGTCGCTTAAAAATCACTAAGAAAATCAAATAGTTCCATAAATCTTTTCAAGCAGTTCTATTTCGAGAGCCATCTTACTTCAGTGTGAAGTATGTTTCACATGGTCATTTTGCTCTTCACAAAATAACTTAAAGAAACGCTCACATTTGGCGCTTTAATAGCATTGATGCTGTAACGTTTCCGCCTATACTAAACCTATAACGGCTTCAAGAAGAGATACACTTTCAGGTTCAGGGAAGCACTTTAATAGTGATTGAAAGGCGGAATCTCCGGCCTGTTCACTTTCGAGGAAAAAAACATTTCTTGTTGACACGTCGCAGAATTCTCTGTTCCTCTCAGAAAGCTCCCTTTAAGAAAATCCGTCAGCTTCCCTCACTTCTCATTGGAGGGGACACTTCCTCAGTCCATGGCTTATCACCAATCCAATGCAGCAACTCACGGCATTATCCATATCCCATCTGTAATTGTTTCGACCTGTGATAGGTCACACGGACAATAACTAATTTCATGAGGTCTCATTATCCATGACACTGAATACCTGCTATCAGATTTGAGTGACAGGTTGTTCTCATTAGTATAAAACACTAATTGCATGTATTATAACTATCCACAACACTGCTTATCTGCTGTCAACTTTGAGTGAAAGGTTGCTGTATGTACTTGTTAAAGAATATATAGTACAGTATATAGTTCCACTCTCGTGGGAACGAAATGCTACAACTCTTTCCGTGGGAAGAATGCTACAATACACTTTATAACTAAATTTAGTGTTTCATTTAGTACAGGCTAAATGTTTTAGCTACCAGGTTTTCTCTGTGAATAACGCAATGTCCAAGAATCATTCCTGGATTATCATCTTTCGTCCATTTTAAGCAATCATTTTTCTTTCCTATCATATAAGGAGCACCATCTGCAGCACAAAATGTTATATTTTTCGTTGCTATATTGTTGAAATCTAAGTAGTTTTTTATTTTATATATCTTTTGAAGTAGTGGTTCTTTCTAATGATTTACACAGCAACATTTGTTCTGTCTCATTCATAAAAAATAAATTTTTTATCTTTTTTTCACACTTTAGATTTGTGTTAAATATTTCTTTCAAACTAGTGTGTTAATTTGAATGCAACTTATTAATTAATTATTTTTTATACAAACTTGCTTCCTTGGTTTTTGGCAATAATCAAGAAAATCAACTGAACTGCAGATAACTTTTTAAAATTACAATTTATAAAAGTATGTAAAAATAATTCGCTTTGTTGCCTATTTGTGTAAACTTTGAACGAATCTGCAAAATCAGTATGTGAACGAATCAGTACGTGATGAAAGCTCATGGCAGTTCATCATTTCCGTAGTTAAGCAACAGCTAATTTAAACACCATTTTTTTAATGTTATTGAATATTAGTCGATTTGACTCAAATCGTTTGCCACTAGAACGGCAGACATGTAGCAGATTCAACGTTTCTCAGGCCACACCGCGAAGAGCCTGCTACACTGTACTCACATTTTGCTACAATTTTAAACGAATACCCCCTACCGCAACAGAGGTGGTATCTGGAGAATTTGCACCTACTTCCCATTCTCTTTGACGAATGGAACGATTTTATTCTGCCCATCCCCGATGTAGATATATGAGTCTGTAATGCGCTGGTTATTCCTTTTAAAACGCCGGGATGCGCTAAATATATTTTCTATCGGGATGAGAGACTATAAATTGAAAGTTTCTCAGCGGCTGAGCAAGTTGTGCTGTACTTATTTTCGGGTGAGAATCTTGAGGCCGCCTGACCATTTCTCCTATACACCACAGGAGACGCTCTTGGGAGTGTGTAGGGAGGAAACATGGTTACAATATATGTATAATGTATATATATATATATATATATATATATATATATATATTAATAAATAACAAGAAAAACTTTACGAAATATTAATTTTATTCCTTTTTTGACTATTTGATTTAAAAATTAAAAATAACAAAACAAGATCGATGGAAGAGTTGGGGCAGGGCTGGATTATCGCATAGACAAATGAGATAAACCAAACTGTCTATTTTGAAAAGATTTGTAAATTAGAGACACACTATTTAACACATACAGTATTTTATAATTTATTTTTCTATTGGACAACTGTATATAATAAACAAATAAACAAAAAAAAAAAAAAATCTAAAGAAAATGTGTTTTATGTTTCTTCTTATTGAAAGTAATTCTTCCGATTTTTAGATTTTTTTTTTTTTTTTTAGAGATAATAATATTAACTATAACATCCTATGAATTAAAAAAATGTATTATTTTTTATATGGTTATTGTGAATATCTAAACTCTAAAATAAATGTGTTATTAAGTTTCTTCTTGTTGAAAGAAACATTCCTAATAATTTAGAATTTTTAAATGTATAAACATATTATATTATTTAAATATTAACTAAAAGGTTAAATTAAATAATTAATATTTTAAGGTAATATTGTTATAACAACTTTTTTTATGTAATAAAATAAATTTGAATTTTTTTTTTTTTTTTTTTTTTTTTTTTTTTAATTTATAAGCAAATGGTTCAAAATTTTCTAGAAAAATTAAAAATCTATTGTTGCATAGTTTATTTTAGCTTTTCATATTATTTAGTTTTGTTTTAGTTATTCTTTTATTCTTTTTGTAAGAGAGGGCCAAGTAAGAAGAAAATGTCTAGGATCCCAAAGTGGGGTAATCCGACTCCGGTTGGGGGAGGGGGAGATATAATTCTTCTTTGCTGAGGGCGGGGGGGGAGTGTAAGGGCGGGGAGTGTAGGTAAAGAGCACCACTCATCATAAATGGAGCAACAGCCCCATGGTGGGCCAAGGTCTGGCATGACGTCTGCCTAATGGCAGATTTCGAGAGAAGAGATGTTTTTTTTTCCGGGGTAGGGTTGTCAGCCCAACGCTCTACAGTCATATTAGACCGGGACCTACGGCTTAAAGTGGATTCGAACAACTACAAACATCCATGGCAATCCAACCTAGGATTCGAACCCGAAGCCTATGGGTTCGAGTGGAAACCGAACGTTGGTCACTCGTCCCCCCAAAAAGAGCACCACTGCTGTAAAGAAATAACTGAAACAAACTGGGTGTTTTTCGATTTATTTTCTGAGCTTAAAAGTAAAATACGGTAGCTCACTTTCAAAAGAATTAGATAATTAGATCAAGGACTATGACTGTCAAGCACACATTTTTTTTTTGTTAACGTTAAAAAATATCAGTGTCTACTATCTTAATTAGAGCGAGAGATATTAGCCTCTCAAGATGTTTTCTTCTGATTGAAGACATGCCATTTTTTGTTTATTAAGTATCATCTTTTGCCAAGAAAGAACGAGTTTTACCAACGAGTTATTCTGTAATTCCTTTTAATGACAGTTATCCGTGTCAAATTCGATTCCACTCTGTCTATGTTGTCGATTGACAAATTACAGCTCAGTTCCTTCAATTTATCTGTTCCATTTCCTCCTCCGTTTTATTTATTTGCTATCAGACTATATATTTACTTTTTTTTTTTATTTTTTTTTTTTTTTTTTTTTTTTTCATTTTTTTATTCTTAAAACACTTCTAGATCTATTTGCTTTTTTAAATGGACACGGGAAAGATTTCATGGTGTCAGTTAAGCAATCTTTTTCTGTTTTTTTTTTTTTTTTATCCTGTATTCTTTTATGTAGGAAAAAAGATCGTCATTTTTTTCCCCATTTGCTGCTTGTCAAAGATTGGAACAAAAGTATCACCTTTCACACTTTTCAGAACCAAGGATAAAATTTAGCTTATTGCTTTTTACATCTACACGTTTCTGTAGCACTTGAAAATTTTTGTGTTTTGCAACAAGTCCTTTATCCTTTATAGAAATAAAGGACTATGTATGGACTTTTTTCAGAAATTTTTTTTTTTTATTGATTGCCATTATTTTAACACGATTAAATTTTATTTACAAATTTTTATAGTATATGTTTACATTATTTTATACATTAATCTGACATTCAGATATTATTTTCTTTATTAAAATAAAGGATAATGTAATTTTTTCAGAAAGATTTTTTTTTTATTGATTGCCACAATTAACATGATTAAATTTTATTTACAAATTTTTATAGTATATGTTTAGATTATTTTATATATTGCGCTTACATTCAGATATTATTCTCCAAAAATAGCAACTATAATGATGATTTATGTTTCACTTTTTCATTCAAAGTTAAATATAATATTGAATAAAAAATAGCAAACAAATGATTATGTTATCTTTTATGTTTTTGTTAAAAAACAGTTTTCTTTATTTGCTAAAAAATAACGAACATGAAAATTATGAGCATTTCATTTATTTATTTTCAGAGATAAAAAAAATATTGCTAATCAATGAAATGTTTAAATCAATATGTATGTAATCAATATGTAGTATCCAATTATCTGTGAATTTATGAACATATTGTGAAGACCTGAAAACTTTTTATTTCTAAAGAAATAATTAAAAACACACTATGGCACTTTTCAATTTATTTCTGAGCATAAAAGTAAAATAAAAACTTTTTGAAAACAATCTAATTGAATCCATTTAATTTAAGATGGCTGCTATAAAAAAGTAACTGGAATACATAAATAAAAGAAAAATATATTCGCCTCTGAAAAAAAAATGTAATAATCACAAATTTCAATAAGATAATAAATAATTTGTTTCATGCTTTTCAAAATGCAGAGTACATAATATCCCACTTGGCATTCATTTAAAAATAACATTGCGGATGATTTTAATTTTGATTTCAGATTTTTCAGAAATAAAAGAAAACAAATTATTAAATATTAGTTGAACGTCAAAATTCGGCTGCCAGTGAATTCGGCTGCCAGTGATATTTTGAATCGAAATTACAATGTATTTGGCATGAGTTGCATATTAAACCAACTGTAGTGTTCGATATGCTTGATTGTTTCGGTTTTTTGATGGAAAAAATTACTTCCAAGTCATTCAACAGTTAACAGACACTGCCCATCCACCACGGCAAAGTCATACCAAATTTTTGGGAAAAATCAGTGGAACTTTTTTTTGATGCCATACCGTCTCCCCCTTCTTCAAGTATCTTCAGTTCAAATTTGAATTCATTGTGACTAATGTTTCTTTTTACAGCATTTTGAAATTGGAACTTTAATTATAATCAACTGTATATAATAAGTAGTAATTGGCAGTATAATATTACTGATATAATCAAATCTCTAATAAGGTAAAGTATCTCTAAAAGTAAATAAATACCTAAATCTCTATATTTGCTTGCTTTAAATATAACAAAACGTATTATTAATGGTTAGAACAAGCATTAACATCTCGATAATTGCGTACTTTAATTATTTTCATGTATACAGCGCTATTTTTGTTGGAAAATGGGGGGGATTTGGTTTTATTTTTAGTTCAAAAATAACTCTAAATTGATAAAAATATCCAATCTGTAGAAGAAAAAAAAATGGTTCTCAAAATCTAATGACTTCTTTTTTTTTTGAAAAATGAAAATATCACTGAAAGAATAGACAATTCCATTTGTTTCACTATCGATATTGACGAAACTGCTTTATTATGATACTGTAACATTCGTTGTTATGGTGACCACAGAACGCATTAGACTTGTGGCTTCAACAGCAAAGATATAAACTTTTCTGATGGAACCTTGTGTCGAATATACCATTTTACATCTTCATATTAATAATATTTTCTTTTATTTATGTTTTTTCATTGTATTGCCCATAAATTTACATTTTTAGTTGTTATTATTATCTTTAATATGTATTAAGTAGTGATTTCTAGTGTCTTATTGATTTGTTTTTAATAGTATCGTCTTTTTATTTGATAAGCTGAAGTATGCATCATAAATTATACATTACATGTGATTTTAAAAATTGAAATGTAGTATTGATGTTTTTTTTTGTAGCTTTCAAATGAAAAGTTAATATTAATGACTTATTGGTTATAAAGAGCTGCAAGTTAAACTAATTTAAAATACAGTAACCTCTCGTTACAACACGCTTCGTTATATTGCATATTTGAAAATGTTATACCTTTTAAAAAAATAAAAATCACATAGTAAGTCTTTGGTTATATCACATTTTAGATATATCCGATATAACAAGGGGCTATAATGTTATGAATTTAAAATTTGATTTAAACGAATATGTATCTTCAATTTTTATAAAAATATATAAAAATAAATATAAATATATTTATTTATTTATTTTTATATATTTTTATAAAAATTGAACATACATATTTGTAGGAGTTTAAATATATATATATATATATATATATATATATATACTATATTCATCGTAAAATAAAAATAAACATCCTAAAACAACATTACATCTAAACAAATGAAAGCAGGCGGTTTTTGTTTAAAAAAATATTATATATATATATATATATAATAAAAAAAAAAATTTCAAATATATTTTTTCAAATTCATATATACTGGGTGATTATAATTAAAGCCCTAACTTTCAAAATGCTGTAAAAAAAAAAGAAACACTCGTCAGAATGAGTTCAAATTCACACTTGGCATCAAAAAAAGTTCCACCGATTCAAAACCAATTTGATAAAGTGGATCCTGAACAACTACAAACATCCATGGCTCAGCAGGTACTCGAATCCGAAACCTGTAGCGGCAGAGCGCTAGCCATACGGCCATCAGGCCCCTTGAAACAAAAATTTAAATTAACGCGTATTGTTATGATACATATAAAACAGTTTATTTTCTTGCTTAGCCCAAAGTACTGTTCATTATTCACATCAAACTTTTCTATCTTATGCAATTAAGTGTGGTAATATATTCCCATATAAAACATTAACCTATATATCACAGAAATAGTTATTGTTTATATATCGCACAATGGCAAAAGATAAATTCCCTAATGAAATTTGAGCAAATAAAATTTGTTCTTTTGCGGTGAAACGATTATCCAAAATAAAATAAGGCAGAAATGGGTTTTATATTAAATTTCTTAAATTTTTGTATACTCTTTTATATTATTCTTATCACATGAACTAACCTATTCACATAAAATAGAAATACTTCAAAAACTAGTTAAAAAAAAAAAGTGAATTACGTCACCGAAAAAAAAATCAGTAAACATTAGTAAAACAAACAAAATTAGTAAAAATAATTCGAAAATTAGTAAAAATAATTATAATTTTATGCTTTAATAAGAATAATTTGCCTGTTTATGATCTAGTGATAACGTGTGCTGTTGATGTTGTTGAACCAAAGTTCAGGTTCAAATCGGCAGTTGGTGTTTGGTGCAGTCACTGCTTTTAGAAACGACGAGATTCAATAATGATTGTGACAGTAAAGCTACTTGCTAAGCTTTCATTTTCTCTCACATGGCACGAAAATTCAAAGCAGCTACCCCTAGAAAGTCTTCAATTCTTCCCTTCAACATCAATCGATGAGCTGGCTGTTCGTGTAATACATAAATAGAATACGAGGTCCCCAACGTACATAGAAAAAGAGAAAGGAATTGGGAATTGATCATAAGAGTATTCTTTCTCATTGTTCGTTTGTATCGTCGTATCATGTACAGATGGAAAGAAAAGCACTTAAATATTTTGGACTGAAAATAATATAGTTTAATCCAGGCTTGACTCTGGAAACATCTGAGATGTTTTGCTATTGTCTCTCTTTCACCAAACAATTACTAAGAGAATAAAATGTCTGTATTTTATATATCAATACTTAAGATCATACGCAATTCTGTAGTTCTATTTTCTTTTATTCAATTCCTTCTATTATCTCACACTCTCCCTATATATATCTTGTTCAAATTTTCAATCGTTCATAAAATACTTTCTATCCATTCACTCAAGTTCAAATACATTTTTTTTTGAACTTGTAGTGCATGACACTGGATGCTAATACAGTTTTTTCAAATATTAATTCATTCATTAAATTTAATTGATTTTTAATACTTTAAATAGAGTTTTAGCAGTTTGTAATGAAAACTGAAGGATTTCAGTATTTTTCACGTGAAGGTGAAGAATGCGAGTTCAATTCTTGCAAAAATCAATAATTTTTTGATAAATTTTTGCTTTAAGTAGACGTTTTATCCAAACACTTTTCATGAGTGAGTTAGCAGTTGTGGCTTAGTGGTTAGAATGAAGGACTACAATAATGAAGCATTACAAGATTACAAGAGATGGATAGAATGAGAAATTATAAACCACCATCAGCTTCATAAATTAATAAAAATAGAAAGCGAATAAATAGTAACAAAAAAAAAATAATAATCCAACACCATATATAGAATGGAAAATTGCAAGGAAATTCGCTTTCTGTTTTGCCACTTAATATTGTGGTTCTATCATATGTATATACATATTTATATTAATTATAATTATTTAATAAAAAGTAAAAAAAGTAAATTGACTTTAAAAATTTATTTATTTATTTATTTATTTATTATTTTTTTTTTTTTTTTTGTATTACTTGTTTTTCGATTGATATTCTTAATTTGATATTTCTGTAAATGAGGTGATTTCAAAAACATTAACTTTCTGGAAGCTTGTTTTGTAAAAAATTAGTTTTCAAATTATTGTTTTTATGATCTTTTTATTGCTTATACAAATTTGTGTATAATTATGGATTATCGCTAAATGCATTGAAAAAAATCATAGCATTGAAGATATTTTCAAAAAGAATTGCAAAACTTTTTTTTTTTTAATTAATTGTTTCTTTATTACTTAAAAAAATTATAAATATAACGGATTTTTTAATACGAAATTCAAAAGACTACAAGGAATTTCTAATTTTCCAAAATTCGAACGTTTCAATTATTTAATATTATATAAAAATAATTCCTCTTAATAAAATAATAAATTGTATTTAGATTACTTGTAACTTTTTCAGCCATCATACTTTATGTCCAGTCAATAATGTTAAATCGAACTGTTTCAAAAACTATATTTATTCTTAAATAATTCAAATTTATTTTTTTTTTTTATTTATTTTGCTTTTAGATAATTTTTATGTGATTATGGATTTTTTCCCCTTCAGATTCTGTAAATTACAGAGATGGCAAAACACTAGAAAATGTTATGAGAATACTAGAAGTTAAATTAATCCAATTTATAGAGCCATAGAAGTTACAATTAACGAATACGCATTATAGAAGTTACGTAAAATAATGGAAAAAAAAAAAAAAAAAAAAAAAAAAAAAAAAAAAAAAAACGAAATAAAAGAATTCATTTTTAAAGGAAAAGAAAGAAATTCAAAAGAGATTAATAAAATTCGTGCTATATAAAATATCAAAATAGTTTATTGTTTTGATGTACATAAAATTTCAATAATAAAAACGATGAAATTTAATAAATTTCTAGTTGTATAATCATCTTGAAATTAAAACAGAAATAATAGTCTAAATTTTGATTCATTTTTTTTTTTTCATAAACATTAGGAATGCATGAAAATAACCAAATTTTATTTTGTTCCTTAAATTAAGATGGAATAAAAAATATCAGTTTGGTATTTTAATTGATATAAAAATATGTTAAAAATTTAAAAATTATCTTATATTAAAAAAAAAAAAATATGTGTTGTCTTCTAGACGAAATATACTTACATTATTCTATATTTTGAGACATGAACTAAACTGAGCATTGAATAGAAAAATTAAAATAAATATAGTGTCTACCACACCTGTTTGAAATAAAATGGAATTATCTAATCTAAACCACCAAATCTATACAAGAAATCTGATTACCCTGTAAGTAAAAACTTATACCATTATTTATCATTTATTAATTTTTTTAAAACGATGCAAACAATTTTCTTTTGTAAATTACATTTAATTTATAGTTGTTATATAAAATAATATTAGGGAAAATATATATTTATTCTTTTTAAAAACTTAGAACAGGATTGATATTGTTTTTTTCTTAATAAATTCCTATCCACTGAGGTATAATATGTTGTTTTTAGCATGAAATCTCGTAAATTAAATTTTAGAATAGAAAATTAAAATAAATATAATAACTGTCCCTCACCCCTACTTGAAATAAAATGGAATTATTTGATCTAAAGCACCAAATCTATACAAAAAAATATGATTACCTTGCAAGTAAAAAACGTATACCATTATATATTATTTATTAATTTTTAAAATGATGTTATTAATTATTTGTAAATTACATTTAAATTATAGTAATCTTAAAATTAATATTATAAAAATATATATTTATTCCTTTAAAAACTTAGAACAGGATAGATATTGTTTTTTGCTTTATAAACTCCTATGCACTGTGTAAATATGTCGTTTTTATCATGAAATCTCGTAAATATAGTGTCCCTTCCCCTCTATCTGAAATAAAATGGAATTATCTAAATTAAACCACCAAATCTATACAAGAAATTTGATTGCTTCGTAAATAAAAAATTATACCATCATTTATTAATTTTTTTTTTAAAACGATGCAATTAATTCTTTGTAAATTACATTTAAATTGTTATTTTATAAAAATATATATTTATTCTTTTTAAAAACATAGTATAGGATAAATATTGTTTTTTGCTTTATAAACTCCTATGCGCTATGTAAATACGTCGTTTTTACCATGAAATCTCGTAAATATAGTGTTCCTCCTATCTATCTGAAATAAAATGGAATTATCTAGATCAAACCATCAAATCTATACAAGAAATCTGATTGCTTTGTAAATAAAAATTATACCATTATTTATTATTTATTAATTTTTTTTAAACGATGCAATCAATTCTTTGTAAATTATAGTTATCTTATAAATTAATATTATAAAAAATATATATTTGTTCTTTTTTAAAAACTTAGAGACTAGAATAGATATTGTTAACTCCTATGCACAGAGTAAAATACGTCGTTTTTAGCATGAAATCTCTTAAATTAAATTTTAGAATAGAATAACTAAAATAAATATAGTGTCCCTCACCCCTACTTGAAATAAAATGGAATTATCTTATCTAAAGCACCAAATCTATATAAAAAAAATCTGATTACCTTGTAATTAAAAAACTTATACTATTATATATTATTTATTATTTTTTTTAAAACAATGCAATCAATTTTTTGTAAATTATATTAAAATTATAGTTATCTTATACATTAATATTATAGAAAATATATTTATTTTTTATATATTTATTATTTTAAAAACTTAGAATAGGATAGATATTGTTTTTGTTTCAAAAACTCCTATGCACTATGTCGCTTTTTAGCATGAAATCTCGTAAATTAAATTTTAGAAAAGAAAAATTAAAATAAATATACTGTCCCTCACCCCTACTTGAAATAAAATGGAATTATCTGATCTAAAGCACCAAATCTATACAAAAAAAAATCTGGTTATCTTGTAAGTAAAAACTTATACCATTATATATTATTTATTAATTTTTTTAAAACAATGCAATCAATTTTTTGTAAATAACATTTAAATTATAGTCATCTTATAAATTAATATTATAGAATATATATATATTTATTCTTTTTAAGAAATTCAAAATATGATAGATATTGTTTTTTGCTTTATAAACTCCTATGCTCTGTGTAAATACGACGTTTATACCATGAAATCTCGTAAATATAGTGTGTCCCTCCCTCTATCTGAAATAAAATGGAATTATCTAAATTAAAACAAAACCACCAAATCTATGCAAGAAATTTGATTACTTTGTAAATAAAAAAAATTATACCATTATTTATTATTTTTTTAAAACGATGTTATTAATTCTTTGTAAATTACATTTATCTTATAAATTAATATTACAGAAAATATATATTATTTTTTAAAAAAAAAACTTAGAACAGGACAGATATTGTGTTTTGCTTTATAAACTCCTTTGCACTGTGTAAATACGACGTTTTTAGCATGAAATCTCGTAAATTAAAGTTTAGAATAAAAAAATTTAAATATAGTGTCCCTCACCCCTGAATAAAAAAAAAATAAAAATGGAAAAAAATCTGAAATAAAATGGAATTAGCTAATCTAAACCACCAAATCTATACAAGAAATCTGATTACCAAATTATCTGAAATCTGATAAATCTGATTAAGTAAAAAATTATGCCATTATTTATTAATTTTTTTTTAAAACGATGTTATTAATTATTTATCTTATAAATTAATATTATAGATAATATATATTTGTTCTTTTAAAAACTTAGAGAATAGAATAGATATTGTTAACTCCTATGCACTGAGTAAATACGTCGTTTTTGTAGCATGAAATCTCTCTTAAATTAAATTCTACAAAAATCCCATTACAGTTCATAATGCGGTCGCGATGAATTTCAACCTGTACTTTCTCTAAAAGAGCCCGGCTTCCGCAGTTTTGCAAAACCAAAAATTCTCGTCTCGCTTCTAACCATCTGCAGTGCGGTCACATCTGTCTTCGAAGTACTGTGCTGTGACTTTCGCAAAACGCGCCTTTTTCGGAAAATTCAGGACTATTTTTTCCCCCTTCGCATTTGGAATCGGCGTTCTGTGTTCAACGTTACGCAGTGCAGTCGATCACGTGCTGATAAGGAAGCGCCATTGCAGCTGCCGCGTTGTCGTGGAAACAGCGCAATGACGTCACGCAACCAACTTTTCCTCTTCAGGCTGCTCAGCTGATCGGAGCAAGTGAAAATGAACGTCTGCGCTTGCGCAAGTTTTGAAGGGGGAAAACAAGACCCAAAATATTAGTTTTAATTATATTGATCCAGGATTATTTTTTATGCATATACATGCACATTCCTGCAGCTGCAATCGATAAATACCTGAAAAGGAAATGTGAATGCTTTTTTTTTAAATAAAATAAATATATTAATATTTTTGAATTGAATTTTTTTATTAATAAAAATGAAGAATAATATATTTATGCTTAAAAAATAAGTTTTATTTGCGTGCTTATATTTTAATTTTAAAAAAAAATATGCATGTATTTAATGCACTTGATAATTAAAGCTAAATAAAAAGTTTAATGCATAAAATATTCTAATCGATATCGGTTGGAAATGCTTAAATTAAATAAAACTTTTAAATTCATTTAAAATTTTGAAATATTTTTATGATGTTAAAAATTTGTTTTGAATATAAAAAATAATAATTTTAAATTTTTTGCATTACTTCAGATTATGTATGATTAGTGCATGCAAACTGTAAATATTTTGTCTTTCATATGCGCAAATAATATTTACAAAATTTAAAATCAACTTTATTTTATAGAAAAATATAGAAAAATAATACTGAATAAATAATCTTATACGAAAAATGGTGAATTTTGGAGATTTTTTTAAACCATATTTTTGTAATATCACTCATTAAAAGTGCAGCATTATTCATTTTATATGCATGATATTTAAATTTGATATTTTAATCAAAGTAAAAGCTTTCTTGAAACCATTTAAAGAATAATTTTTACCGTTTTAAACCCTAAAAAAAAAAAAATAATTAAAAAATTGATTGTTATGTCATAATACATAATATTCAAATCATATAACATAACTTAAATTTGCCGTTGTAAATCATAAATATATTTAGATATTAACAAAACACTTAATTATGCACAGTTTTTTTAAAAATAATAATCATTTAAATAGATAAAAATATTAAAATTCAAAAATAAATAAATGCAAAAATACGTTTTTTAAATTGTGTGCCAATATTGATAAGTATAATCGTGATTAACATTATCAGCAAGCAAAAATACTACAGTGACATAAACATTCCAAAATTAAAAAATTACTGAAAATCGATTTTTTTTTTATTGTTGTTTTGTTACAAAATTAATAAATATCTCAATCAAATTCTTGCGATAGCTCAAATTAAAAATGGAAAGAATACAATATGTAGGAAATTTTCATTTATAAAAGAATAATATAAATGAATTTCAAAAAATTGACACATTCATCAAAAATGAGTCACTCAAGGTAAATCGGTTTAATTTCATTTTTATTAACTACGCTATTTTACAACTTGCTTTTTCGAGCATGCGCAGTAGTCCAATATTTACTGACCAGATGCACACTCTCCTTTTTTACCAAAAAGACGCGCTTGTTTGGAATCTCAATAATTAGAGCAGTCGCGCTTTTCCAGATTATTTATTGCTATAGCCCTCTTTTTATTGTGTTTTTCATAAGGCGAAATCGCACTGGATTGAAATGCGTCGTAGCTTGATTAGATTACTGATAATAAAAAGGTTTTTTTTATCAATATTTAACCCTGAAATATGATTTATTAAATTGTACAGCATGTGGTCCTTTTTTTTTTTTAATTTGGAATATTTCTTTTATGCTATTGGAAACTTGTTGAGTTTACTACTTTATTGTATATTCTTTAAAATGGTTTTATAAAATGATTTTTTTCAAATTTAATTTTCTTTAAAAATGTTTTTTTTTTTTTAAATGGTAAAAATAAAATACTTTCTCTAATTGAGAATGTATTTTATTTATGTATTATTATCATCCACTAAAATAATTTTAACTTTAATCCATAGAAATATTTCTTTTAGTTGAAATGCCTTTTATATGAGGTAATCTGGACTTATCAATTATATTAATAATATAGTAAACTGTAGTAGAGTGAATATCAAATGTAGAGTGAAGAAATGTAGAGTGAATATCAAAAATGCTATTCGGAAACCATTTTTTTCTCTTCCTTTTTCCATTTTTTCATGCTTTACTTTTATTTAAAATATTAATGTGAATAGTCACGGACGTAAACAGCGAACCTTTCGTCACAAAAGATCACAAATTAAATTCCCATCAATTTAGTTCAAATGGTATGAGGCCTGAATGGCCGAGTGGCTGGCGCTCGGTACTACAGGTTTCGGGTTCGAGTCCCGGCGGTGGCATGGATGTTTGTAGTGGTTCGGAATCCACTTTTGCCGTAGGTCCCGGTCCTAATAGGAGCGTTGCGGGGTCATTGTTACTCCGCGTCCGTGGCTTATCTTCAAGTTACACGCGCCCCTGGGTAATGCAAAGTGAGTAACGTCTGTGCAGCCTTGCCTTAAGGCATCCAAGACCAAGCTGTCTAAGTGTTTGCCAGCTGCATTAGAAAAAAAGTTCAAATGGTATAAAATGTGAGCAACATATTTCATTATTATTGTCCTGACCACCGGGATATTTTCCTGATTTACCAGCTTGTATTACAAAATGTGTTTTAAGAATATCCAGAAAGTGCAGTAGGCTTTCTGTGGTGTAACAGGGAGAATATTACATTTACTTTGTTATATATCACCAATATCAGCGAAGAATAACTTATCAAGATGGTCAATGTTTTAAAAGTGATTAAAAGGTTACTAAATGATGTAACCATTTTTTTTTTTTTTTTTTTTTTTTTTGACGTAATAGATTGGTTTGATTTGTGAAAAGAATGTCTGCAGAGTCATTCTTTGCACACTTTAGGATAATTAGACTGGGACCTACAGTTAGCTACCTAACGTAGGATTCCGAACCACTACTACTACAACACACCACACCACATCACTGTGCCTAGAGCTGAGTTGCCCCTTTACAGTTTGGGAATGATGTGGGTGAAAAGAAGTCTGATTGGGCTCTGTGACGCTCTACGGTCATATGAGAGTGGGACCTACAGCTTAAAGTGGATTACGAACCTCTACAAACATCCATGGCAATCCATCCTAGGATTCGAACCTGAAACTTGTGGTACCAAAGGACACAAGCTTCAGGCCATCAGGCCGCTTTACGCATTAGAAAAAGATAAGCATTATTTCAGTATATGACTTTTTGACTTGATCCAGTTACCTAGTGAGCAGAAATAACAAAGGTTTATAATATTCTGTGAGTACTTATTCCATGATAAAGCTATCCTCAGGATGTTATAATTATTTTTTGAGGAGTTTTTAAAGATATTTCTTTTAGCTTTATTAATTTCTTTTAGATTTTTAAAGGGTTTTTTTCCCCTTATTAATTTCTTTTGAGATTTTAGGGATTTCCTGAACAACATGTTTCATACTCTGCTTTTGTGTATTTTGTATAAATTTTTTGTGTTGCTTTATGATCTGCCAATGCAGTTTTTGTCGTTCAATCTTTCTATATTTGTATTTGTCTAATAATTTATAATTTCATTGCTGCAACTTATGCACACTTTTCAATTAATTTTTTTTTTTTTTTTTTTTTTAATGCGAGACACTTTAGGGTTTTGTACTACAAATGCTGTGATGGTATTGTTATACTATTTAATTTAGCAAATACGGGTGACAGCTTTTGTTGGGAAAATAGTCATGTTTTTTAGCTTATTCCTTGTCAGTTCTCCTTTGGTGTTATATGTATAGGATTTATTTGTGTGGTGATCAGCAGGCGGCGACACTTTTTACGGACAGAGCCTGTCTTTGACAGAGCCTGTTTACAAGGTGGGGGAGTATTCAACTTTGAACTCTGACCCCACGAGAGAAGGGACAGGTCCCGTAGATGAAGGAGGAAGAGAACGCTAGCTGACACGAGAGAGGAGGGAGACTGAGAAAGGCTGCGTCAAGTAGCTATAGAAAATGGTTGTGAATGTTTAACAATTAATGTAAATATCATTGTAAAATAATGTATCAGTAAAATGGCTTTATTTAAAGTAGCGTCCCGTTACTGCGTTTTGTATGTCAAATACCCTAGACACCCACTTCAAAGAGTTCAGCTTTTGTTAGACTGGTAGAGAAGTCTAACAAAACTGTAGGTTCGGCCGGATGTCTGGTGGAACCGGTGTAAACCCTACAAAAATTGGGGGCTCAGCCGGGATGCATCTATTGGAACCGGTGTAAACCAAAAAATGGGGCTCAGCCGATGCATCTTTTGCAAGCGGCTAAATCCTACATATATATATCCCTAGGAAATAAAGACACAGAAAAAAAGATCGGAAAGCGAATGAATGAAAGGCTTTTTTTGTAGGCGCAATGGGCTTGTATAAAAAAAAAGTTATAACATTCGCTGTGCACAAATTTTGTGTATTTCATAATTTATTCAATTTTAAAAAAATTTATCCAAAACAGAAAAAAAAAAAAAAAAAAAATGGTAAAAAGTGAATTTATCCAAACATTTTTAAAAAATAGAAGCGATATTAAAAACGGTCACTTACCAGTTTAGTTTGGATGAAATTGTTAGAAAATAATATATTACTAATATTACTAATATCTATAACCACTAATAGTATCCTAATTTCCGAGCTTAAATTCCCATTGAAAATTCCAAAATTTAATTAGAGAATAATGTTAATTAAATTATAGAAACAAAAATAATTATCCAAGCTCACGAACTTTTGAATCACTCCTACAGATACTTAAGAGATTCACGAATCTCTGATTCGGATACATTATCTATATCAAGGGTGCATCTGTGACTCGCCGAGTCGTACATCTATTTTACGAAAATAAAAATAATAACAAATAAATGATAATAACCAATAAATAAATAATAATAATAATCAATAAATAAATAATAATAATAATCAATAAATAAATAATAATAATGACCGATAAATAAATAATTTTTTGGAAAGATTTTGATGAAAGATTAAATTAATGAAACATGACACAGTTTTAGTTTTGTAAAAAAATAAACACTTAAATATTAGAAAATGGACCTGATGGCAGAGTGGCTAGCGCTCTGTACCACAAGCTGGGTTCCAGTCCCGGCGGTGCCATGGATGTTTGTAGTGGCTCGAAATCCACTTTAAATCGTAGCTCCTGGTTTAACAGGATCGTAGAGAGTTGCGGGGGCATTGTTAATCCGCGTCAGTAGCTTATCTTCAAACTACACGCACCTCCTGAGTAGTGCTAAGTGAGTATTATCGGTGCAGCGCTTGCCTTAAGGCATCAAAGACAACTATCTAAGTGTTTGCCAGCTGCATTAGAGCAACAACAAATTATGAAAACAAAATTAATGATTATTTTGTCTCATCCAAACTCACGGATTTTTTTAATCACACTTACGAATTCTTTAGAGATTCATGAATTTCTGATTCGAACACATTATCTAAGGACGCGTCTGTGACTCGCCTAGTCGTACGTTTATTTTATGAGATAAATAATATTAATTTTAATTTTTTTTTTTTTTTTTTTTTAAAGATTTTAGGATTTTGGATGAAAGATTAAATTAACGAATATGATCCAGCTTTAATTTTGTAAAAAATGAACATTTAAATATTAAAAAAATATTTTATTTCATGTTTTTTTATTTATCAAATTTAAGTTATTTTTTTCTATAAACACACACATGACAATAACACGAAATTTATCTTCATTTTCTTTATATATATATATGTAAAGAAACAATTTCTGTTGGGAAAACGATTTTCAACCAAGGGAAGAAGGAAAAGATACAAAAGACCATAATTATCTGCAGGAAGGGGGTGGACACACGGCCCATACCCTAAATTACTCGATTTTGGGAAAGTAAAGCAAATGCTTGACTTATGTCAGCTTCTTTTAGAATGACATGACCTTCTGACACTGCATCCTTCAAGTCTCCCGACCTCTCCCCTAGAATGCTCCCAAATAGCTTGAATAGAATTCTTTGTGACAAAAAGAAAAAAAAAAGAAAAAACAGATGGGAAAACGGGGCTTCTGTCTGCTTTCTTACTCACCCACTATCAACAAAAACTTTATCTCTCGTTTGGCGACAAAAAAAAAAATCTCCAAATTTCTTTTGTTGTCCTTTAAACATCGATTTGGCCGGTGCATTTTTATATTGGCAAAATGGCAATGCAATTTTTTTTTTTCTTATTTTTTGAAGCAAAATTTTAATCTGTTAAAATTCACCAGTTAGCAGGTTTTATTTATTTATTTATTTTACATTTGCTTGTCTATGAAGTTCAAGAGCATAAAAAATAAAGTCAGCCATGAAAATTGGGTAATTTTTAAAAGGATCCTGATCCAATTTTGATTCCCCCACCCCGTCCCCAGTTAGACTAGGCTTTGTATATAAAAGTATCCCTATCAATTTTGGTGAAATTTAGACGTAAATTGAGGCGGACGCACACAAAGTTTCAGAAATATATATTTATATAGATGAAAATGATGTTGCCTAGGGCCTGAATGGCCAGTGGCTAGCGCTCTGGCTCTCGGTACCACAGTTTTCGGGTTCGAGTCCCGGCGGTGCCATGGATGTTTGTAGTGGTTCGGAATCCACTTTAAACCGTAGGTCCCGGTCTAACACGATCGTAGAGCGTTGTGGAGAGGACATATTAAAAAAAATAAATAAGGAAAACTAACTGTTCATATATATATAGTGATTAGGGGATTATAGTCCTTGTTGCTTCACATCCCCATATACCACTTCATTCATCATCATGATGTTGCCAACAAATCGGAAATCATCTTCCATTAGTTGACATTCTAAATTTTAGTATCCAGTGGAAATCCATCTTAACTGTTACACCATTGACTTTGTTGTTATCGCCGTGAACTGTTATTTTTGTAAAAGTTGGCGTTGTATAACCTATGCATGATGCCGTATAAGAAATAAACGATTAATGAAACTTACTGATGAAATTTCTCAAAAACTAACTTATATTTTGATAACTTTGGATTAACACAGCACAAAAAGAATAAAATGCATTGGTTTTATTTTTGAAATCATATTCGAGTTCTTTTCTATGTAAAAATTGACATTTATGAATAGACCATTTGTATTTTAACATAAAGGTGGAGAATAAGATAGTAAATAAAGAGAAATCTTCAAATTGCTGAAATATGAAAATTTAGAAATGTTATGAGGACTTCTCATTTTATCATAATTTTAAAATGTTTTTTTTTTTTTTTCGGGACTGACTTTATATTCGTTTTGGACGATATAACAAGACAATGCTCACAATTAAATTAAATGTGGAGTTTTAAAAGTTTCATACGTTCATAATGGCAAAATTTAACCTGAATAATGTCACAAAATTAATATCTTAACATAAGAACACATTAATTTCTAACAAAAAAATATGAGAGCACATTAATCTTGTAAAAAGTATGAGGACACATTAATCTCCACAATAAAACCTTTTAAACGATAATCTCTTAAAATGTATTGTAAAAAACAACATTTCTAATTAGCAACAATCAAAAAACAACAAGCAAATTATTTTCAAATAGGGATAAAAATTAAACATAAAAGATAAATGAAAATGATCACGAATTTTTAATACATAATTTCTTAGTAGTGTGTTATATATGTGTGTAGATTTAGCCGCTTGCAAAAGATGCATCCCGGGTGAACCCCAATTTTTGTAGGGTTATGCCGGTTTCAAAAGATTCATCCCGGCCGAACCTACAGTTTTGTTAGACTTCTCTACCAGTCTAACCAAGGCTGAACTTTTGAAGTGGGTGTCTAGGGGTGTATTCCCAAACACATCAACGAAGCGTTGGTTTTCTCTCAACAACACATATTTAATGGATATTAATATTTACATTAATAATTATTACATAACAGTCATTTTTCTCTCGCTGCTTCTTGACGCAACCCGTTGCAGTTTCGCCGTCTGTCAGCCTTCTCTTTTCGTCCATCTCCTTCTTCGTCTACGGGGATCTTGCCCCTTCTCAGGGGGTTAGAGTTCAAAGTTGAATACCCCTCCCCCATCGTAAACAGGCTCTGTCAACAGCAAGTGACCCTAAGGTGTCGCTATCTGGTGATTACCACCCAAATAAATCCTATTCAGTAATATATATATATATATATATATATATATATATATTACTGAATTAGTGCAGCTCTCATTGCACATCATAGATTGATTTAATAATAAAATAAAAAATAATATCAAAATTGTAAGTTTTTTTTTAAATTGACAGGGGCAGTTCTTTCTTGTTTTCATTCCGATAATCACGATCATAAAAAAATAAAAAATAAAATAAATAAATAAACATTCATGTTATTATATGTTTGATTATATTAGAAAATCTTGTCTTTTTTTGTTTCGCATACATCTCTCGACTAAAATAAAAAGTCAAGGTACATGTAAAATAAAATGTTATATCGAGTTATTTTTCATTAAAATTGTAGTGTTATGTTATGCTTCACTAACATGAAAATAACATGGCACAGCAATTAACATTTTTTGCCTACTATACAGGTAATTATTACAACTAGACAATCTGCAACTTCAATATTTTAGAGGGTGAAATTGACAATTTCAAGTTGCATAACACAATAGTTTTTAAATAATGAGGCTGTAGTCTAGTCACATTTTACTGTCTGTTAATAATAACCGTAATTTCTATACACTTATGAAACAAGTGATTTTTCTAATACGTAAAAGCAGTTAATTTATGAACGCTTTCTGTCTGTTTCTGTAGTATTCCTATTAGTGATCACAGATGTGATTAGCGCTTCGTGCCACAAGTTTCGGGCCCGAGTCCCGACGGTACCATGATGTTTTTTAGTGGTTCAGAAATCCACTTTAAACAGTAGGTCCCTGTTTAATATGACTATTATTACTACTACATCACACCACATCACTGTGCCTTGAGTTGAGTTGCTCTATACAGTTTGGGAATGATGTGGATGAGAAGTCTAACTGGGCTCTGTGATGCTCTACAATCATATGAGACAGGGACCTATGGCATAAAGTGGATTCCGAACCACTGCAAACTTCCTGGCACCGCCGGTACTCCGAATCCGAAACCTGTGGCACTGAGTGCTACACACCTCGGCCATTCAGACCCCTGTCTAATATGACTGTAGGAGCGTAGGGCTGACAACCCTACCCCTGTAGAAAGAAAACGCCTCATATCTCGAAATCTGCCAGTAGGCAGACGTCCTTGGCCATCATGAGGCTGTTGTGCAAAAAAAAAAAAAAAAAAAAAAGATGACAGATACAATCATTGCTGTTGTAACTTTTTTTTTTTGTGCGTGTTTCTTTTAAAGAAAAAAATTTAAGATTTCAGTAAAAGTAAAAAAATGAATAGAATTTTTTGACATCCTTTTCCTGAATTTCTTAAACACTTTCCCCTACTTAAGAACGAAATTGATACTGTATCATTAATTTCTTAACTATTACAAGAAACAAAATAGCTATTTGTGTAGTATGTGAAGCTACTAAGAGTGGGAATCTACATTTCACATGCGCTTCGTCCAGATCATCATGTAAAAACTGCTAATTTAAGTCATCAGCTAATTCAGTCATCTGTTATCATTTCTGACTGTCTCACCGGATGAGATGTGTTAATTTGGCGTTTCAGTTCTTGACAGGTTGACTGAAAAAAAGAGGAACATGTTGACAGGAAGAAATATCTTCCAATAAATATCCTACTGCAGTAGCAAATAGCTATCACTCAACTCTATGGTTTCTTTCGTACTACTTCTTTTTGCGCTCCTTCAGTATTTGGCTATCTTCTGGATAGGACATCAGCTTACAGCTTCTAGAAAAATTCTATAATCTTACGAAAAGCGACTCGATCAGCTATTCAAGATGTTGCTCGCAGCAAATTCGGTATGTGCATGTTTTCATTTTTATTGTAATTTCTGTTTAAAATGTACTGTTATAATTTTTGTGCAATTATAACGTGGACTACAACGATTTATGGATTTAAAATGTTTAACAAGTTTCATGGCATACAAGTAAAAACTGATGATGGATCAGCCATCTTATCATCATTTTTGTTGATCAATCTATAATTTGTTTCCTGACCAATAAGATTCGTCTGTATCGATAGATTATTGTTTAATCATCAAGAAATAGCTTATTTAACAAGATAGTTTGATTTGGTTTGTCGCTCTATGGTCATTTTGTGCACACTTTAGGCTAATTAGACCGGGACCAACAGTTTAACGTGGATTCCGAACCACTAACAAACGTCCATCCCACCGCCAAGATTCGAGCCTCAAGCCTGTGGTACCAAAGGCCAGAATGCTAGCCAATTGGGTCAGTCTGCTTTTGCAAGATGGCAGATGGGCCTGTACTCTATCCTGAACATCAATATGTATCATATAGTTTAGCAAAGAATAACCTTAGCTAGCATTGAACAAGCCTTACCTATTTTTATAAACGTATGATTAGTATTTAAAATGTACTATTAAACTACTCATATTAATAACTGTCACTGAAAATATTTACTGATTTGAATCTACAAATACTACAATTCAATTTGTTAATCAGTCTATAATTTATTATCTGATTAATACTATTCTATGTTATTGATAGATCATTGTCTGGCTATCCAGAAAGTGCATATTTAACGGAACCGATGTGGGTCTGCCCTATCCTAAAAAATTAATTATGTACCATATAGTTTAGCAAAAGACCACCTAACATTGAATATTTTTTATGTTTCTGATTTTGGTTTAGTTTGACGCTCTAAGGTCATTTTTTTTTTTTTTTTTTTTTTTTTTTGCACACTTTTAAGTTAATCAGACCAGGACCTGCCGTTTAATGTGGATTCCAATGATTATGGCAACACGTCCTCTTCTGATCTGAAAGTGAAGAAAGTTAAACAATTTTTTTTTTTTTTTTTTTTATCTGAAAGCTTGAGTGAAAAAAAATGTTTTATGGGGGAGTTTATTAATAAACTGTGTAGTGTGAATATTTATTTCGAATAGAAAAAGATATTCATGAAAAATATATTCTTTTTGTTGCTATTTATGCCCTAATCAGATACGTTTTTTTTTCTTCTGAATGTTTCAATGTTATCTGTTTCTATTACATTCAAAGGTGTGTTTTTTTTTCATTCTTAAATGATTCAAGACATTTTATTATTTTAACTTCAATTTCTTCTACAAAATTGCATATACGTCCCTGTCTAGAAAAATAATAATAAAACCTAACCAGAAAATTTGTAAGGTATATTATAGACAATATGCCTGTATATTAATACAGGTTTGTTAGTTGAACTTTCCCTTAATAATTGATATCTTTTTAGTATACATATAAAGCTTAAAAAAAAAATTACAGAACTGAGAGGAACACAAATTGTCCGAGTATTTATGGGCTGCACTATTTTATTTATTCGTAAAAAGTAATAATACATATAAGGATGTATTAATTAAATAATTTATAATTATAGAGAAACAAACTATAATTAGTAATATATATATATATTTTATTACTTGTGAATCTAACATACAAATATATCCTACATCCCTTACCTCTGTCTGAGTTCAGGTTGCTGAAAGAAAGTGACTTAAAAATCATAAAGGAATTTATAAATGGTTTTCGAATAACATGATATTAAATGATAAATAATTTAGCCAAAAATTCCTATTTCATTGATCAGATCTTAAAAAACTAGCATTATACCTAGGTTTCAGTGAAGTATGAAATTGTATATAGTTAAAATGTATTTGCCATTTAATACTATTTGCTTTAATAAAGATACGATAGCAAATAAGAGGATTTATTTTATTAAAATTAAATTGGAGAGTGTAATTTTTTTTATTGATAAAATTACCTTTTATTATTATTATTTTTTTTATAAAAATAACAGGATAAATTATAGCTTTCAAGAGGTGTTTGTTTATGGTTCAGAATTTGTGCTTTTCGAAATTTAAAGCATCTGTCGTAGAGTTGATGACTATTTTTAATATGGTCTGAACTACGATTGTGGAACTAAGTTAATCCCACAAAAGAAAGATGAGAACAAATCCATTTTAAGACAGCTTTTAATAAATACGAAAGTAATTTTAGTTTTTTAACAATTAGCGAAAGAAGCTTTTTAATTTAAAAGTAGTGTAACTAATGATTAGAATTCTTTGCAGATAGCATCAATGGCTCCTAATAATTGATGATAATAAATAAGATAAAAATTGTGCGTCAATACCCGATATGTGTTCTTTCATGAGCTGCATAAATAAACCATGATATGAAGGAGAGGGAAAAGTTAATGGAAAAATTTATGGCAGAGATATGACATATTTATATTTGATTGACTCGCTGGCGACAGCATAATTATATTAGATTAAAAAAGTACTATAAACATGATGATTAAGGAAAGATTTAAAGTAATGGAGAGGCGTCATTTAATTGAATGAATACTAAGTGATATCAATGAGGTTGTTGGAGATGATTATGGAATATTAGAATGCTTTAACCCACGTAAATAAGAACAATCCTAGTGTTAAATATTTGAATTTTTATCTTACCTTATCAATAACGGAGGATAATTGCAATGCTATGAAAGAATTGCAATAAAGAAGGGGTTTCATTGAATTATTGAGCATATTCCATATTGTCTATGTTCAAAGATCTGGGAGGTAGAAAAGATCATTCGCAAAGCTTTGCATTATAAATTTTTTTTTTTGATTTAGCAAGCTGAAGGGAAATTTTGAATAGAAAATTGAATATGATAAAAAAAGGCAAATAATCCATTTAAATAATGGCTTTGGGAAATTTAAAATTTGAAGCTGTAAAAGCATAACTGGTTTTGCAAATCTTTCTCATGGAAGTAAATTGTATAAAATATTTGTTGGCCAATTTAGTGGTAAAACATCATGGAAATAAGAGCCCTTTTTGAATAAATAAAATTTTTTTGGACAGATCAATTTTCAGAAATAAATAATTTAGAAGACAGCTCCGTTCTAATTGACATGCTTTAGGTTTGGTGCTGATTCACAATATTTCGTAGTTTATGACAAAATGGTACAATTAGGGAAAAACGTAGTATAATATAAATAAAAGCACATATTTATAACGAGGAAGATCTGAAAATTAATCAAATAAATTGAAGGACAAATCTCTCTCCATATATATATATATATATATATATAATTATATAGGATATATATATATATATATATATATATATATATATATATCATGAACAAAAAAAAAAAAAACTTTTGAATTCGGTGCCGATCAACATTCTGCAAAATTAAAATTTATTAAGAACGAAGTAATCCCCAAACTTGACACAAACAGATTAAAAATGATTCTATCAATGAATAAATTTCTAAATATGAGCAATTTTGAAATCGACAGTAGATGTTATTTATAAATAGTGTCCTAAATTCAAAATTTGATATCTATTTGATATTGATCACCCGAGATATCTTAGAATATTGAACTGTTTTCTTGTTAAAACTTTCCCCAACACTTACACTTATATAAGGAAATACATCCTATATTGAAAAATTTTCAATTAGAGAAAAAATTGACGAATGAATGCATTTAAACAGAATTGGCAAGATCCGAAAGGACGTAATTTGCTTTTTGGAATAGGACATAGAATTTTTTTTGTAGGCTTAATTTTTCTATTTTGTCATCAATCCATTAATTGTTATCGAAAAAATAAAAGCAAAAATCTCTTTGTGATGACACTTTACAGTGTAATTTGTTGATATTATGAGGACACTTTTACAGTTAGGATACAATAAAATATGTTAAGAACCTATATTTCTAATATAAAGTCTGAAGAAAAACCGGCTTTTAATCAGAATTCTATTTGCAATACCAATGCCATCTAATATTCTAGGGGACATTGACAATACCTTGTTCTAAGTTTTGGACTTGTCATGTTATAGCTCAGACTGCTCTCGACCAGAAACGTTATGAATAACTTAATAAAATAATTAAGTTGCCAATGATAGAAATTTGAACACATATATAATATTTCAGTAAAATATAAAAGATTAAATTACGTTAAAAGACTGTGGACATTTTATCGATAAAGAGATTGAAAAGATGAGGCTATGAGTTTCTGAGAAACATCAACGTTGAATGACTTCCAAAGGAATAAAAATGGGTTTCAGTGAATCTTGAATGAAAAAGTTATTTAATTGTAAAGAAAAGTAAGAAAATACAAATAATAATATGAAAATATAACAGTTATTTCAAATATCAAACAGTTTTATGAAATCAATTAATTGAGCTGTTATTGACTTTCGTTCATAATCTGTGATTCATTTTTACAGAAAGGACTTAAAGAGGTCAAATTCTTAGACGAGAAAAATAAAAAAGAAATAATTGATGAAAAAAAAATTAGTCAGTCCAATAAGGATTTTCAACATTTTTAATTACTCTAGTATGATATTTCTTTAATTAAAGTGTTCTCTAAATTTGTTTTGTTTTATAATTGCATATCATAAGCGAAAATGTTCAAATATGGAACGATTTTAGCGTAGGGGTTGCGAACACATTCTGCTTAAGTTTTCAAGGTCAACTGATGTATTCTTCAATTGCGACCTGTTGTTTTTTCTTTGGAAATCTTTTTATTCAATTAAAGCCATTATTATTAATCTAATAAACCTTTTATTATTCTATTAAACCTATTATCTTAAAAGTATCTTTTAATGTAGAACATTATGGAATCAATAAGTGTATTTTGCATACCATGGCAACTTTTTCTACGAATACTCCCTATGTTCAGGGAAATCACTTCAAATTCTGATATTCACTTCACCAAACAATTTCATATAATCGCTGATTTAAATTTCACACTCAAAATGATGCCTGTTCTTTTATTATAGTTTTTTTAGATGTACGGTGGAATTATCACCAAAAACCTAAAAGATAACTGTTATTTAAAGGTAAATAATTCAAGCACATTCATTATATTAAATCTCTAAACACGGAAAGCTTATTGTTATTAAAGAACGCTTACTGAATAGAAATTTATCAATATCAGATCTAAAATAGCAATGCGCCTCTTATAACCAATGTGTTCAATAACTGAAAAACCAACCTTTCTACAATCTTATACATCCATTCTCACAAATTACTCTACGTATACTCTTATTGTAGATTATTACGGAGATCCTTGGCCGCATAGCGGCCACAAGCTCCTTCATTGTAAAATGTTGAAACATAGCGGTGGTCTTATGACCTTGAGTTAATAAGCAAAATAGATAATTAAATGCCCTTTTTTAAAAAAGAATTATTTATTTAATAAAAATTATAAAATGAAAAATAACAAAAATTTCAAAAATGTAGATGTTGATGAAATCAGTTGCACGTAATAAAACAGAATGAGCAAAGGTCAAATTAGAAGAAAAAATAACTTAGGAGAAAAGCGAACTTTTTTTCATCTAGGCAGTTGTAAGGAATTAATTTAAAATATTTAGAACAGTGCGAGGTCTTTTGTTATGTTTGTGGAAGAAATATCATAATCGTAATTTTGTAGGATATTTAATACAGGGTTATTGATGTTTTGCATATCATTGTAGAATTTAGCAGAAATTTTGTGAACAAATTGTCTTAAACTTGGAATCGAGAGAGCTCGTCTAATATCGTCATTACGAAAGTACCAGGGTGAATTCGTTAACATTCTGAGAGTTTTGTTCTCAAGCCTTTGAATAATTTCAAAATTTGTACGTGCAACAGAACCCCAAACTGGGCTTGCATAATCTAATACTGGACGAAGATAAGAGATATATATTAGAATTTTGAGATTAAGAGGTAATTTACGTGTACTCGTGATCTTCACTAATTTTCTCTAACCATAATCTAAGGATCAGATAGATATTTTTATTGATCAAGATGATGGAAACAAATGATATAGATTGTAGTGATTTGTTTTGTTCTATTCTTTATTTTACTTTTATATTATTATGTATATATAATTTCAAACAACAGCATTTATTGGTGATTTTTGAAACCCAGGTTGTTTAGTGTTCATTTGTTTGTCGAGAAGTTTTCTTTTTACGGTTCTAAGATTTTTTGTTGGCTGAAAAGATGACATTTTGCTTATGCCTTTCTTTGAATATATTTTGTTGGGGCGTGCCAAGTTCTTTAGTTCTTTTCTCTGTTTTTTTTTTCCCTACCGCGATTGGATAATTCAACGTAAAACAGTCAAATATTATATGATATTGATATTGTAGATTAATACTGAGATTTTTGGCCGCATAGCACCCTCCAGTTCCTTCATTATTAGATGCTGAAACATAGTAGCCAATATGCTAGTATCAATTTCAAAGCCCACTCCAGTTAAAAAAATATTAAATATCAAGTCAAGTCAAGGCAAGGCGGGTTGTAGTCAATTGAGTCCTGGGAAAACATTTCCCATACCTCCAGTTAGAAAACATTAGACCAAAAATATATACAAATTAAAAAGATTGCTAAGTTACAAATTGAAATAAAAATAATAAAAACAAATTCGAAATTGCACTTCCTTGTTAATTTTAACATATTTAAAATTTTTAAAACAATTTGACTCTATAGTAAGTTTATCTTATTTATTTTAGATTTTTTTGTTTATTATTTGTTGCCAAAATTGCCGGTTTTGACTTCACGTGCAAGGCAACTTTCATTGAGTCAGTTTTGTCGCATCTTTTTACCATTTTGAATCGTGTGTTTCATCATTAAACATTAAATTTTTCAATTTATTCATAAAAATTATTTATTTCAATTAAATTTTGTACCCGAAGGTTTGTATTTTTTTTTTTATTATTATTATTTGCAATAAATATAAAGTAAAAGTTTATATTTAACTTCAAGGATTTGAAATTTTAATTCAATAAATAAATTTAAAAAAGGATATTTGTAAAATTTTTGCTTTGAATATAAATATTAAAAATTAAAATTCTTTGCGGATTCTATGAAAAATATTGTTTTTGTAATAAATTTATGTATAATTAATTAAAGTATAAGCTTATTTAATTTCATAAAATATCCTTCTGCAATTTTAAATAAATAGTTTTCAGATGAAAATATGTTTTTAAGTAATTAGAAATACATAATATTTTAAATATTCTTTATTTGACTACTTAATTTCTCCAAAACGATTAAATGGGGACAAATTTTATATTTACTAGATATCAATTTTCTATTTTACATTTTACCCAGCACACCAACGGTCTGTAATTATATGCATGTTTTATGCTATGCATGTAATTGCTATATTAATTTTTTACTGACATAAATTAAAATTTGAACATGTTAATACTTATGAAATGTGAAATTTTAATAATATTTTTATTTAAGTTTTTTAAACTCTTAAATATTGCCTAAGAAATCTGGTAATTTATAGTTTAGTTTTATATGCTAGATAATATTGTTTAAAGTAGAATTAATTAATCTTCCTTATTTTATGAAATATATATATATATATATTATATAATATAATATTGTTTGTATACTTTTATATTAAAAATTGGCTCGATTGGTTAGTTCATTTTATGTTCATTTTGTTATTCTTTTCATATTAAATTGTGTTGCATAATTATTTGTCCTTTGCTGTTTTGATTTTCTTTCTGATTTTTATGAGTTTCAAGTATTACAATTAGATGGAGAAAAAAAAGAAACTTTTATTATACAATATTTGTTATGAACTATTTTTTATTAATCTTATCATATAAGTAAGAAGATGAGATAATAACAAGTCAATAAGAATAATAAGACATAAGATAAGATTGTAGGATGTATATTCTATAATTTTATCTTATTATATATCTATACTATAACCTTTTTATTAATCTTATTTTGAAACCTTATATTTATTAATGGCATATAAGATTAGCACAAAAATTTTATCTGTTCTGTAATCTTATTCTTATTTACTGAGATAAGTTTATCATATAATAAGTTTATTGTATAGATATTTTGCAATTTACATCATATATTTATTAGATGCATTCTGAATGAATGTAGTTTTCTGTATTTTTGTTTATTATTTATATGATATATATTCACAATTTCTTTTATTTTTAGAAATTGTGCTTATTTTAAAAATGGATTGCATGCTTTGATCAATGTCACAGTCATGAAATGCTTTGTAATTGATTTACATTAACATTATATATTTAGTCTCATGCAAATCTTCTTCATAATTTTTTAAGATGCTGTTCTAGATAATAAAATTTTTATTTGTATTATTTTTCAAAATAAAAAAGAAAATATTTTTAAAGTTCAACACAAATATTTTTCTTTATGTAGAGAGAGATTTTCAAAGATGCAGCAAGTACGAACTTCAATGATTGATTTGCAATTTGATACAAATACTTTAACAGAGCCAGGTATGAAGATTTTTCATTCAATGAGATTTAATTTTCAATATCATATTGTGTAGTATCTCAATATTAAATATCTTTAAAAACTGCGAGTAAAAAAAAAATTGTTAAACATGTTCCTTAAAAATGGATTATTAAATTAGTTTGTTAAAAAAAAAAAATGTGTTGATTCTGTACAGATAAAGAAAACAAATTTTTTATCTTCAATATTATTTTATACTCTTGTAATTTATACGAAATGGATGTTTATAGTACTTAATTCTTTAGATCTTAATATTTTTACTCAAAGTTTTAAAAAGGATCCAAAATGGTGAATAATACAAAAATTATACTTTCTTTAAAATTGTTTTTATTATAAGTGTTTGTAAATAATGTTTAATTGTAATCTTAATAAACATAAAATGAAGGTATTGGTTGCATGGTTTTGCACATGTTTATATATTTTAAAAATATTAAAGTTTTATATATTTTTTTCAGAAAAAGGTCTAATATAGTAAAAAAAATTGAAGACATTTTATTATCCCAGTTTTTAAAAAGAAAGTGTGAGGCAGCTTTTGGAGAAACATATATGGTTTGCTTCAGTAATGAAGATGGAAGGTAAGACTAGTTATTAAAAATAATCCAATTTTAAAAAGCAATCAAAAGAAGGGGGGGGATGTATAAACATTTTTAAATAGCCAACTCAAATTTCTATATATGTCAATATGTTGCTCAATTTGTTTTTTTTTTCATTTTCTTCTTGATTTTTCTATGTATTCTGTTAAAAGAACAGTTTTTCATTATAGTAATTTTATTTAGATATCATAAGTAGTTATTGTTAATTAGATAAATCAACTATTATGATAAAACTGAGTAATTAAAAAGCTTCTTTTTAATTATTTTAGAACTAAGATATACTACTATTTTGTTGTTGCTATTAAAATGAACAGTTTTATTAAAATACGAAATATAAAATTTAATTCAAATTTTACATTCTTTGATAAATAAAAGTAATAAAAAAAAAAAATCTACTTAATAATATTTGCTTATAGAAATATCAGAATTGTGAGTAATTTGTCATAAAATTTCATCTTGGATAAATTTGTATAGAATAGTGTTTTATTTCTAACGATTAAAAGTCTTCGAGAAAGACTATAATCTTGAAATACTATAAACCCCTTTTGTGCTCATTATGTAGCAATCAGTAATTGTTTTCCAGATCTACCACTACCAGATCCTTTTGTTATCAATCTAGTCATTTTAAAGTGGCTTATCAGAAGAGCATTGTCATAGTGTTCTATTAATATCTACACTCGCCTTGGTTTAATTTTATTAACTAGAAATCTAGGCTTTAAAAAATTAAAAATGGATTTTAAAATTTTACCAATCTTGAGTTTTTTCTAGAAGTTGACAATTTTATGTTTAAATTACTGTGATAGGAGAGATGGCAACTGTTCAGCAATATGTACAAGATTTCCTTAAGTTACAATGTTATTATGTTAGCAGAATTTCCAACTGATAGTTTTTAATAGTATAACATACAATTCATGTTCAGTAAAGGTTTCCCAAGATTGTGTTCATTGAATTGGTTTCTATAATGTTATTATTTATTTTTAGTAGTTATATATTCATATAACTATTAAAAATAAATAATAGTATAAAAATAAAACAAATAGTAAAAATAAATATATACATGAAAGTTATATATTATTATTATGATTATATTATATATAATAATATATAACATGTAAAGTTATGTATTAAACATTTTTGGTACTTGCGTATTAACGCCACCGCAGTTACAGATTTGGCGGTTTTTAATTGGCGCCAATCTACACTTAAAATTTTTGTGACAAATCATAAAATATATAAAACACTTTATTTAAAATCAAAACAAAGTAGTCAATTGGATTTCGGTGGAAAATGGGCCGATATAGAGTTTAACATAGATTCAAAACAGTCTCTATTTTGGCGCATCGGCAGCTCTTTATTGGCGCATTAGCGCAACTTCTGCTGCCGTGGTGTTAATACGTAAGTACCACATTTTTGAATTGTAAAGATACTCTTATAATTGTAAATGATTTTAATGAAGTTTAAGTTTTTGGATTTACATAGCTAGCATTCATTCATCTAGTTAAATGAATGCTGTTATGCTATCCATATATTAAAAGTCTTCTGATGACTGTAATATTTGTAGAACCTATTTACAGACAGATACGGGGCTAACATTCAAATATCATTTAAAACTAGAGTTAGAAAAAGGATTTTAGAAAATATGTAAAAAGAAAAAAACAACTATGTTTTGATGAAATAATCATTTAATACTACAATGTATTTATAATTTTAATTATATACTATATGATTTACTTAGTTATATAACGTAAGTTAGAAGTATTTACCTTTGGTTTATCACATAACAACTTGACCGCCAGTCACATGAGGATGTGTTGATAGTTGTTGCCCCACCTTAAAAAATGGGTTTTCGAAAGATGGTGACTTACTTTTATAACAAATTTAATATAATTGAAAGATGGTAATAAAACAGTATATTATGTGTATCATATTGATTACTAAGTAATATTTAGGCCTTTGCTGGTAGAATATTTTCTCTGCATGCCAATGCAGGATAGTCACTAAAGGTAAAATTATTTCCTAAATGGTAGTGGTGCATGATGTGTAAAAAGGAATGAAAATAAGTGACAAAATACATAATTTTTGTATATTTTATTGCTATTTAAACTTACCACATCTTGCATGTCTTGCAACTCTTCCTTTTCAAAATCTGAAATATCATGGGTACCTTGGGGAGGAATGAATTTTTCATTACTGTCATAACTAACATTACTGAAGTACTTCATCTAAAAGCTTACCAAATAAATGTTCAATTTCATTATCTGTTAAAGGCTGATTAGATTGCATTTTTTTGGTGTAGGATGTGAAGTCCTTACAGAAACCCTTATAACTCGTATTACAAGATTTTTTTTTAATAACTAATAAAGCTATAAATTTGAAACCATATACCTTCACAACTAAGTTCTAGCCTTTACTATGTACCAATATCAGCAGTCATATCTAACATATAATACTGATTGAAGCAGAGAATTAATGTTGAGATGCAGCTCTTCCCACTTAAATGTGTGACTTGCTCTGTAGCATATCACAATCTAGTAATTGACAGTGAAAGTGTTAAACATTTGTTATAAGATTAACTAAAGTTGATTGCGAGTGGGAAGGGGTAAATTTCTTGCACTTTTTTTTTTTTTTTTTTTGCAAAATCTATAATTATAAAGATTTAAATATAATAAATTTCTTTAGTTCAGCTTATTAAAAAATGAATAGAAAATATCTGTTTTAAATTGAATTTTCAAATTCATTTTAATTATATTATTTTTTCAGCTTAAGCTATCCATTTCTGGGATATTAAATTGTTGTAATAGATTTCTTTTATTTCTAAGTATTGACCAGATTATATATTGTATATTAAATACATTCTTGAATAGCAACTTTTATTCTGCAACTAATTGATTTTTTAATGAATTGGAAAATTTTGGATTAAACAATCAGAATTCATTTTTCAGATCAAATGAATGCTTTTGTTATTATCCATACAGCAATAGCCTTCTGATGACTGTAATGATGGTAGTGCCTACTTACAGACAGATACGGGGCTAACAACAAAATATCATATACATCTAGAATTTAAAAAAAATTTTTTTTAACTTTATAAAAGATAAAGTATGCAGTACTAAAAAGTACTCAATTCGAATATTTTGGCAAATTTTGTTTAATAAGTTAAATAATTGTAATTATGCTAAATTTTTTACAAGTGAATTGCTTATTCTCTGTACTTATATTTTTGTAATGCAAGATTAGAAGGAATTTGATTCTTACAAAATTGCATTCTTCTTATATAGCAATAAAATTTTGTTTCTTGTTTTAATATTAGTTTATACATGTTACATTTTTTAAATTATATTGAAATGTAAGAAGTACCATATAAATTTTACTAAAAATTTTAAAAGGAGTGCTTTTATTTTCTCAAATTTTTTTCCTTAATTATTTATTATGTTATAAATTTTTACTGGTCTCCAAATCATTGATATACCTAATTTATATACTGGCACTTCTGCCTCCCTTTTACTGTGATAGTGTATAAGTAAAATATTACTTCTACCTGAAATTTTTTTATTCTGCAGTAAAATGTTCCAGGTTTTATAAAATGTATTTAGTATTAAAGATTTATAAAAATGCACAGTAATATATTATTTTTAAAGAGATTTATTCCATATGTAATCAAATTATTCTGGTATTTATGTCTAGCATTAGCATACCATACAAACGTTTGGAAATCAATTATTCATACTTTATTAGTATTCTATTCTAAATTTATGTTTAATAAGATCTTTCATCTTTTTAAATTTCAGCTTAACTTGTTCTTTTAAAACTTACCCATTCGGACTGGCTACTTTAACATTTGAAGACAGTTATGATGAGGATACAGCTTTTACAAATCCTGTAAGTTGTTACATGGAGCAAAATAAATTTATTTTTTAATTTCAAAATTGAATTTTTTGTAATTTTAGCCATTTTGATTAAGTTCTATCATATATAAAATTATTAAGAAGAAATATCAGAGATAATTTCTATAACAAGTTCAAATTTTGTATAAAAACTAACCTTAAATTGTCATTTATTGTTCTAATTCATTATTTTTGTTAGAAAATTAATAGCAATAGCTTAAAGTTGAAACTTTATTCACTTCTTTTAATATCTAATTGTTATGTATTTTTTTTTTTTTTTAGAAATTGAGGAAATTCGAAAAGAATTACACAGGAATTTTAAAGTAAAAGTTGAAAAGTATGTATATTTATAAAAAGATAATTTCATTAATTGTGTAAAAGTATAATTAAAAATAATTCTTTAAATATTGTATATCTAAATTAACTTTAACACCCTAAGAAACATAAAATGCAAGATCTACGTTATCTGTTAGACTTCTTCAGAATGAGTTTTAGTAAACATTAAATTATTCAGAAGTGGAATATAATATCTCTGAAAGCAAAAGCATTGTTGATTTTCGGCATATTTGAAAATATAATTAACATTAGTTTTTTTTTTTTTTCTGGTATGAAATAACTTATTAATTTAATCTATATAAAGAAAAAAAATAAGTTATAAAGATAATTTGTACAAAAATGTATTCGATAATTTAAGAATGTGTATTTTTAAAAATTAAAAGAAAGTTATAAAGAAGGAAATGGCATGTGATGTGATAGACCGTAATTTGGTTCATTCCTGTAAATATCTTTAGAAAAACAGAGCAAATATGAATATTGATTTTATTTCTAAGATAAATTACTTATTCATTATTTTTAGTACCATACTTTTCAACTACTTTAATTTCCAAATTATAATTTTAGAATCATGTAATTTGTTTTTAATTTTCTAATTAAATAAAATTTTGAATGATTACTTAATAATCATTGATTTGAATATTAAACTTTTTCAATTGATCTACTTTGTTTGTATTGTTTAATTACTTTTTCTTTAGAATACCTATAATAAAAAGAGGATCACCTGTTCCTTTATATTTTACTACTGCCGATGAACGAATCTTGGAATATGATTTTAATAAAGTAGTTTTTCAAGATGAATCTCCGTATCAAAATATAAAAATTCTTTACTCTCCAACACTTGGAAATTGTCTAATTTTAGATGATTTGCAAAGTAAGTAATCGGAGTAAAATATTTAACTCCTTTATTCACATATATTATTAAATTTAAAAATGGAAAAAATAAATAAATAAATTATCTTTTAGAAATTGTCAGCTGTGTATGTTTTATGAAATTTTATTTTAATCTTTATATATATACATATATTAATATAATTTTAATAGTTAATGTTAATATTTATTCAAAGTTAAAAATATATTAAATAATTTTGTAAATATACTTTTGAAATATATATGTAATATATTAAATAATGCACTTTAGCACAGATTTAGTTTTACTGTTAAATATTTTGGTTCTTTTTATATGGTTGTAAATAAATTTAAAAAAAAATAATAATAAAACCCCTTAAAAGCAAAGAAATTCTAAAAGTTAAAATTAAAGTAATATATATTTCATTTAGATGTATCTACTAGTATATTTGATTGCCTAAGAAATTTAATAATAACATTACTGCACATTTAAGTGCAAAACATTATGATTTGGAAAAAATTTATGCATTTTATTTCTGGCTATAGAAAACCTAATAAAGAGTCTGAAATTAAAAAAAAAATACTTTTGGGGGTGGGAGAAAAATTTACCCCGGAGAAAAGTTCAATAAATAGCAATATTTTAGTCAATGCAGTAACTATAAATACACTAACATACCTGATTGTTTCAGAAAAGATCATTAGATTCAGAAAACTTGAATAGAACGTATGTTCATTTTTGGCCATTAGCAATCATATTATAAAGTTTGAATTGATTATTTGTTATTTTTATTATTGATATTATAATTATTAGTGCTTTTTCTTATGAATACAATTTTGTTTTCTTTATAAACCGAAAAAAAAAATACTTTTACACTTCCAAACTTGATTGTTTTTAAAAAAAATTACTTTTAAAATTTATTATAGACTAATAGAATTGCCATTTTAAAAATAATCGATAGAATTTTAATTCCTTATAAGTCAGTTATGATTAAACTGACTCATAAGGAATTAAGATTCATACCAGTTATTTTTAAATTCATTAAATTCAAAATTTAAAAATTTCAAAAAATAAAATTTAAATTCAAGAATAAAAATTCATTTAAAATTTTATATTCATTAAGATTAATTATTGAAATTTGAATTTATATGAAGTTCAAATTTCAATAATGCAAAGATTATGAAAATTATTTACAAAAATTGTATCCAATTATAACTACATAAAAATTTGTTCTTCTGAAAATAACGATAACTTTTCTTTTTAATTTTTCTTCTTCTTTTTTTTTTTTTTCCAACCAAGTATAACAATCGGTTCCTTAAAAGTGATGAAATGCAATTGAAATATTTTTTCTAAATTCTTATAGTTTTAAATAAAAACATTTCACTCTTTCATGTTACATTTCATTACTGCTACATTGATTGAGAATATTATAATATTTTGGTTTTCTTGTTTCAGATCTTGCTGAAAGTGATATTAACTACACTCATGGAGTCATGAAGCATGGTTCTGTTTCATATGCAGGAAAGGAAGTTTTGATCCTTGGTGGTGGAGATGGAGGTTTATTGCACGAGCTGTTGAAGGAAAATCCAAAATTTGTAACAATGGTTGACATATCCTTTTAAAAATATATAAAATATTATCATTTGTAATACTTGAAACACATATTTAGTATTTTCAAATAAAAATTTCCTGGAAAATGTATCATTTTTTTCAAAACTTATATAAACAAAAAAAAAAAAAAAAAGTATATTGAAATATTTTTGTACTGTTTACATATACTAATGTGATTAATTATAATTTATGAAAAAAAGTCTTGTTACCAACCTAGATTTTAATTTTATATTTTGAAAGGATTGAAGAGTACAGAAATGCGTTTTTTTATAATTATAGTAACTAGATTATTAATTTTTTAATTTCAACAATATTTTACAATTCTGAGGATTCAGTAATTCTGTATAGCTTACAATTTTAGTTATTTATAAATGAATTTTGAATTTATGAAAAAAATTGCTGTATTCATTAAATTATACTTTATATTGCTAGAGGAATTACTTTACTGATTCTTTATAATAAATAATGCATTAAAATATTCCATTGCAATGAACGTTTCCAATAATGTTTAAATAAATGAGTTACTATGCTATAGCTGTAGTATAGTAAGCTAATTTTTTTAATTATTTGGTACGCTATGGGAAGCAATGTAAATTTTTCTTGCAAGTTGCAACATCTAATAATATGCATGGTTCAAAATGGTCTGTATTTTTTAACATTCATTTATACATATATATATATATCATTTATATATACATATTTATATATATATAAAATGAATGTTAGAAAATACATACATATATATATTTGATTCTCCTAAAATTCAAATTATTCTTATTATAATGTATCTAAAATAAATGTTGTAAAATTATGCACATTTTTTAAAAAAAGTTAATTATTAACCTTGAAGTTTACATGTTTATTTTTCATATATTTGATTTCTTACAATACAAGTGAAAATGTGCTGATTCTCCATGTTAATAACAAGGAAGTGTTTATAATAATACTTCAATAAAAAAATAATATGAAATATCTTTTAATATATATTTTTGAAATAAATTGCTTCCATAAAAAGGATTTATCCTATTATGTAAAATTGTTTTTATCTCATTACAAATATTTTATAAGCAAATATTTGGCTTTTTCTTTTGATCATAACCACTAATTTATAACTTTCAAATGATGTGTGTATATTATTATTTTATAATATAGGTTAGTTTGGGTTAAAAATTTCAGATTTCTGTGGAAGAAATTATATTACTTTCCAAATTATTATTATTATTTTTTTTTTGTTAGAATCCTTAATAAATTCATACATAGATCAAATGGTTATAGATGCTTGTCGTATGCACCTCAGAGGTTGTTGTGGCGATTCCTTGGATAAATTGGAGGGTCCTAATTATAAAGTAAGATATATATTTTACTTTGTTAAAGTATATATTTCATCCTATCACATAAAATATAGTAGTCATGACTATCCTAGCTATGTGGACCCATTTTATCTCTTATGAGACAAAAAAAAAAAAAAATATATGTATATATAAATAATTATAATATTAGTAATAATAAATAATGAATTATAAATAGTCACTAAATAAGGAAATATAATTTTACATGCAATTTATTAATTTTTTTTTACAGTACTACGTAAACTTATGATGTGTACTTCGCATGCTTTTCTAAAAAGAAGTTGTGCATTTGCAGAAATCCTTCATAATTTTGTGTGTATTTGTTGATAAATGTTTTTCATGCTGCAGTGCTACATCATTATATAAATGTCATCAGAATTGTAGGTGTAACCCTTTCTTGTTGCTCAATATTTTTTTCAATGAAACTTAGACCTTGAAAGCTGTTTTCTTCTGATGGGCATCCTTTTCATCATTACTTCTCTGTTTATTCAACAGTGTCTACAATCTTGTCTTGTTCATCCATTCAATAATTTCTTCTTTAGCAAGGGTTCTATAACCAAGAAGTTTTTGTGCCAGACCCAATAAAGATCATCATCATTTTCGTCATTTGACTGTTCTAGTGCCATAATCTTCCATTAAAATTTCTGTAGAATCATTATTTAATTTGTTTCCCTCACTTTGGTAGTCCAGTATACAACATACTTCAGTGTAACTTGATTCAAATATTCTATAACCCCTTGTCCCTTTCCAAGAGTTTCAGTCAGCTTTCCTAACTTCTTTGTAGGGATTCAAGAACACTTTGAAGAGCATTGTGACCTAATGGCTGTGTCAAGAAGTCACATTTGGTGGCAAAATATGCTTTGATCTTTCCAATCTCTACTTGCTCCTCATCCGGGTGACATCTGACATTATTAAAAAGAAAAGTAGGATTGTTTTTCACTTCAACTTTTTACTCTTAAACAAATTTCCATTTCTGGCTCAAAATCTTTATTTCTTAAAGTTGGTCATTCATGTTCTTTTGTAATTTCTGTAATGCACAGGTAGATTTGAGAGGTGGACATTTCTTAATACTCTTAAGTTTTGTTGACTTTTTGATTAGCATGAATTGTAAACTGAAGATGCTGAAATTACCTAAAACTCTTACCTTTTCATCGCTAATCTTATATCTGGAAACTGGTGCTTCTCCATTTTGGTTTTCAATGGTAACATATAAAAATTTATTCCTGTTTCATCAGAGTTGACCTTCACATAAATTGTTTTTAACAAGTTTATGGAATTCTCTGAATTTAACACCATCTTCCTATTCTGTAGGTAGTTTTTCAACAATTTTGTTGAGTTGTTGAATTCCATATAATTTTTATATTAAAATTAGATATAAATATAATTATTTTTCCAATGATTGAACCAGAAATTGAGTAAAGGATCGAAACATAAAATTTTTGAAAAAAAAAAATCCAGAGTTTTAAAAATATCATGCGAGTCCAGAAATTGGATTTATCTACTGCATTGTATGAACCACATAATTAAAGCTTCAGGAAGTTTTTTCAAACTTATTTCATTATTGTATTCCTAGCATTGTTACAGTTTGCTTTGATACACAAGCCTTCTAAACCTGAATTCTATTTTTTCTCCCCTCCAACAGTTATCTCTCTCATCCAATCTTAATGCAACACTTTTAATAGACTGTCCTTTCATCTAGCCACTTCAATGCGAGTATTTTTGTTCAATCAAAAACAACAGCTTTTTTCTGTCATATTTATTAAATTTCGTTATTTCATATCTCATTTTAATTAAATTTAATGATTATGAAAACTTTTTACTGTTCTGGAAAAAATGTATGCATGCAGAATGAAAATAGCTTACATCCACTGATATCTCCAAAGAATTAGAGATATAAATTGACAGAAAATATTTTTGATTGAATTGTTATAAAAACATATGTTAATAAATGATTTTTGAAAAATATTAAAATATTTATCAGTAATTCTTGTAATCAATATCAGTTTATCTTCTGATTAATGATGCTATTGAATTTATAACATTTTATGAACTGTAAAATCTTCATTCAATATTTATAAAATAAATAATAAGAAGTCTTATTTCTTTGTTCATATTTGTAATGCAAGCATTTCTAAGCAAATTTTCTATTTGTTTCAATGCATATGATGATAAATTTTTGATTAGGCATTTAATTTTTAGTGAATTACATGAAATATAATAATCACATAAAATCATTAATTAAAAATGTAATAAAATGGTAAAGAATTAATAAGTTATGCCATAGTGAATGCTCACTGAAAATCTTAAAAGCCAAATAAGAAAAAAAAATTCTTCAAAAAAGTGCATTAAATGTTTTTGCAACAGTCAGACATTTCTAAAATTATTTTAAACTTGAAATTGTTAAAAAATATTGTATGAAGATGTATCTGAATCATCATATCTTGTAATTTTTATAAAAATATTGTCAAATCATTCTGCAAAGTAACAAGTGAGTGTAGTTCACTCAACAATCCTTGTGAATTGGTGAGTGCCAATAAACAGTAAAAGAATACAGTTAGTATTATTCCAAATGTAGTGTATTATGTTACAATACAGTCTGATTTATATTTACATTGAAATTTAATTATTGAAAAGAGGATAAAAACCATTGAATTAAGTGTTCTTTTTTTTTTAATTGTAAAGACAACACATACATACTATTCAATGCCATACTTTTCATGGTCAAACCAATTTACAGTTTATTTTATTATTTTATATGTATAATATAATAATTAATTACAATTCTTCTTACTTTTGATTATTATTATTTGCAAATGGCACAATTTTTTTTCACTTAAAAATGAATAAAATTTATCTACATATTTATTGTAATTTTTCTTTTTTAATTTTTAAAAAATTTTATTTAAACAGTAAGAAATTTTTTTGTGATAGGTTATTATTGATGATTGCTTTAAAAAAATGGATGAGTATAAAGCAGCTGGGAAGACATTTGATGTTATAATTAATGATTTGACAGATATTCCTATAGCTACATCTCCTCAAGGTAAATTATTATTCATCTTTCAAAACAGCTAATGCCATGTTTAGATATTTGTAATGATTGAAATTGTCTGTTACTAGTATTTTACAAGTGATTTTTGTTATAAACTACAGCATTTAAGGGTTTTTGACAGAATTTTTAATTTATTGAAAAAAAAAAAAAAAAAAAGGCAATGATACTACTATGTCCAAAAAATAAGACCGATTTTCAATTTAAAATATTCCTGGGGCTTATGGAATTTCACTTTTTTTTTTTTTTTAGGTTTCTGGCACTGTCCTTGACATTTGTGTGAAATTTGACATAAAAATATACATTAATGTTTAAGTTACGCTTGGCTTTGTGAGACGCTAAAACTGATTCCGGCGATTTTGAAATGTCTGAATTAATTGAGCAAAGAACTTGCATTAAATTTTGTTTGCGAAAATGTATAGAAGGGTTCAAAAGACATTCTTTGAGCATTCCTATATCGGAAAGAAATGTTTAGAAGTGGTATAAACAGTTCGAAGAAGGCAGAGAACACGTTGAAGACGAAGAGCCCTCTGGTCGACCATCAACCTCAATCGACGAAGTTCACATCCAAAAAATTAAAGATTTGGTGCTTGCAAACAGTCGATTTACAATTAGAGACCATTTACATTAGAGACATTCATCTCGATTGGTACCAAAAACACTGAATGCGCCAGCTCACACTGCATTGATTCTTTGTGACTTTTTCGCCAAAAATGAAACCACTGTGGTGACTTTTGACTCCCTAAACTCAAAAGATCACTTCGGGACACCGTTTTGAGTCGATTGGAGAGATTCAACGCGAATCGCCTTGCGCTTTGAAGGCCATCCGTGCCGATGACTTCTAAGAAGTTACTTTTCCAATACTCAATTTCCAATCTTCAATGAATGCATTGAAGATTGGAAAAAAGTTGACATAAGTGCATTGTGTTCAGAGGGGATTACTTTGAAGGTGATGAAATAAATTTGGAAGAATAAATAGTTTTTGAAAAAAAATAATTAGTCTTACTTTTTGGGCACAATAGTATATATCTCTCTAATGTTGAATTTTTGTATTTCTAAAATATGTCTTTAATTAACTTCTCACCAACTAAAATCTTAAATCTTTAATAATGTTAAAATAAAAGAAAATTATTTAATTTTTTTTTATTTCATTTTATTTTACTTGATTTTTTTTTTTTTTTTTTTTTTTTTTACTGAATATGTTAAATATATTTTTCATTTTTGTACTTTCATTTAAGAGTGATTCCAAATAGTTAAGTGTTTTGTTTGGCATTTAATTTTGATGATAAATTTTTTTGCTTATATAATTATCATCTTATCTTGCAATACTTTTGAAAGTATTCAGTTTTCCATTTATACCCAAGGCAAAATAATTTTGATGATTGAAGTAGTTTCTGTGATTTCTGGAACAGCTCATCTTAATGTTTTGCTAAAATATTTGTCAAATGCAGTGTAATGGAAGCAGTAAATAAAATCTTTTGTTGCAGATTCATACTGTTTGTTTTTTATGATCAATGCATACTTAATGTATTAGTATATATTTAAATTATTAAAAAGAAAGGAAACAAGATACACTTAATTTTTAGAATTACTGATTTTTGTTCTTTTAAAATTGTTTTTAAATAGACAATATTATACCCGCAGGTGAAATGTGGGATTTTGTGAGAAAAATCATCAACAAATCGTTGGCTATACTGCGAAATGATGGCAGCTACTTAAATCACGTATGAAAATTTTCCTTTTGTTTATTTAAATAATTCAGTTCTTTATTAAATACTTAGTTTGCAGTTATTTAGTTTATTAAATACTTAGTATTTAATAAAGCAAACTAATTACTGTGATTTTTTAATGTTCACAATTATAAATTTGCTTATTGTATTTTAAATTGTTCCTCGTAATTAATATAGATTTATACACCTTTATTATTTTAATGAATTATAATTTTGTACTAATAATATGTTGAACCATGATAAAATATTTACATTTCCTTCATAATTTATTGCAGAAATCAAATGCATATTAAGTTTATGAAGTTAAACGGCAATATGATAAAATCTATATGATTTCCATAGGCAATGGAAAAATTAAAATTTTTATGTTGCATAATATTTTACCTGTAAAATGATTTATGCAATATATATTTGAGTAATAATAATTTTTATATTTTTCATTCTAGGCTCTTGGTGAAAGCTGTGTGGAATCTCTGAAAACATATGAAAATCTGCTTTCTGCTTTACCTGTGAAAGTCTCCTTTGAAAGACATTCTGCTTATGTGCCATCTTTTATGGAAAAGTATCCTTTTTCTATTTTAAACAATATTTACTATATTTGTATTTAAATTTCACTTCTTTTTTATTTTTATTTACTACTATATTTTTCTTTCTTTAAATATTTTTTTATATTAAAACTTCAATACATTCCATTTTTAATATGAATAATTATTAAAAAAAGTGGCAATGTTTAGTGACAAATAATTTTATTACTGCAAATGGACAAATATTTTAATATTGTGAATCTAAATTTCTAAATCATGCATTTTAACTCTATCTATTTAATATATTATATAAATATTTGAAGCTGCTTAATATATTATGCCAAATGTTTTTTAATTATTACTAAATTTTAAATTATTAATTTGAATACAGAAAGCTGAAAATTGTTGTTATTATTATTATATAGCATTTGGTTTTATACCTAAATTCATTCCTTATTACAATAACCTTTCTTTAATCCAGCATATTTGGGATCATAGCCATGTTGGATTAGTGAATTTGCCAAATTATCAAGTGTCGATATTGTTTTAAAGGAGATATCAAAGATAAAGTCATCTAGCTAAAAATTTAAACAGTTAAAACACATATTCAACATGTTAATGCACATTCTGAGCCCATATATATATATCTAGGGAATGTGTCTGTACAATACCATCAGGTGGTCTATAAGAAAAAAATATAAAATCGAAGGCTTGATAGGAGCCGTATTATAGAATGTGCCAAACTATCAAATGCTGGATTAAAGAGAAATTACTGTATTAATAAATAAAATATATACTTTTAAATAGACAGCTATTTTATTTTATATTAAAAATTATAAATATCCATATTAAATGATGGATTCTGTTTAAAATAATTTATAGATGTTATAGATCTTGAAAGGATTGGTAGTTAAAATTTATCATTATTTTTTTTGTCCTTGTTTTTAATTTTTAACTGTTCATGGATATATAATTAAAATGTTGATAGTGATTTAAATTCAATTTCCTTAATTATTGTAACAGCTGGGTGTTTTATGAAATCAAGAAGGTTTGACAGAGTGTCTGCAGTGTACCACGAGCATGCTATTTGCACAAGTTTTCTTTTTCCATAAGTAGATATTCTAGTTTTAAAATTTTAATTTCAAGTAGTGTTTTATAGCAGTGGCTTAATCATAGAAATTCAATTATTTTTAAAAACTAGTATATTTTTAGTATGAAAAATATTGAATATTGTGGAACTTCTTAAGCTTTGTTGTATTTTACATTTATATTAATTTATAGCCATATTTTTAATACTGAAGCATTAATATGCAATATGAAATTTGATTTCACTAAAACTCTATACAATCTTGCATTTTTTTTTATGGCTCTATTCTATGCAATAATCTAGAAACAAGATTCCCATTTTTTATAATGAAAATCTGCTAAAAGTTGTGTAATATCCAGAAAATATTCATTTATTTTTAATTTTTTTATAATCATAGTAAAAACACTGTGTTAAGATTTTTAAAAATTTTATTAACTTGGGTGCTATTGACAGTTATATTAACAGTAAAATATATATATATTGAAATATATTAATCTAATATCTCAATAAGTAGTGTAAAAAAAAAATTTTTTATAGTCAATTCGCACTTTCAAGTTTATCTGGCGCCATCTATTGGTAGATATATGCAACTTAAATATAAAAAAAACTAAAATTAATTAATTTAATTTAATTATTGAATTAATATTTGAAAAAAATGTATTAATATCAAGTGTCATCCATTACAAGTTCAAAAAAAGTGTATTTGAACCTAAATGGATGAATAAAAAGTATTTTATTAACAATTGAAAATTTGAACAAGATATATATAGGGAGAGTGTGAGCTAATACAAGAAATTGAAAAAAAGGACTTTTTTCAATTGATTTTATTGATAGAGTGTTTCATTAAAACTCCAAATGTAGTAATTTTTCTTAATATAATTTAATTATTTTGTTTTTTGTGTACATAATTACATTTTTTTTTTTTTTTTTTAGAAAAATATGAAGTACATTTATGAACTTTTTGAAAACTTTCTTTTATAATATTTCGTTTTTAAGTGCATAGAATCTCATTTTTCCCTCCCATTGCATGACTAATAAATTATTTTTACACCTATTTTCTTTTACGGGTAAGTCAACTCAATCAAATATTGGCTAATTACAAAGTCTTATTTTAAAATGGTATTTTTTTGGGGAGGGTGAATTTATTATATATAACTAACCTTAGAGATATTTTAAACTTTTTCTTGTATACAATTTTTTTTTTTAGTTGTATTTCAGTATTTGACGCATGCTTAATCAAAGCAGCATAAATGTGAATAATCTATGAAATAAGTTAGAATATCTAAATTTTGTTTTCTTGTAGTGTATTTAGTGTATGTAGCAAATAATTTTGTGCCAATTTCATTGTCTAAAATCTCACTATCTAAAAGAATGCAGTAACATAACTTTTTTTTTTAATGTTAGCATTCTTCATGAAAATTTTTATTCTATTTTATGTTATGTGATGTGCTTATTCTACTTACTTTATTTTTAGCAAGAGTGGTACTAAGTCAAATTCAAACTAAATATTTTTTTAAATATATGATATATAATAATAAATTCTATTGTTCGATTCTTTAATTTGACATATTGGAATTTTTAAGAAGCTACTTTATGTCATATTTTTTCCATTAATTAAATACTAAGCATTATTTCTAATCTTACAAAGTATTCTTAACAGTATTATCCCACTTACTACATAAATAAAAACAAGGCATTGATATATTAAATTATAATTACAAACTTTAAAACATTACCTTTTTAGTTTTATTGATGAAAACACTTTTGCTAATATATCTATTCGTTTTATATTTACTCAATTATTTATTACTCTTGTTTTAACCAAAGATTTGAAAAGAGTATTTTTTACATTCTCAAATGCCACTACATCATTAAGAATTTAATTAAAAGAATCTAGTTAACAATACTCTTATTGTGTTCACTATTGAATTATTGATTTTATGTGATGAATTATTAATTATCATAATCATATTTTATTACTTTCTATTAATAATTTATCTTTAATGAATCAATATTATCTAATCATTAAATACTAGTCATTTTTTAGAATGTATTAGTAGGAAATTTTAGATTACTACTTAAATTAAGAAATCGCAATTAATTACTATAAAATTTTGTAGTAGTTTTTATTGAGCCAAAATATGAAGCTAGTCTTGATTTGTAAACTACTTAAATTAGTATGATTGCATTCCTACCTGTTTTATATTCCATTATAAATTTTCCTTGTATTGATTTGAGTGTTATTTTCTATGTATGTGCCCGATGAAAATGTGTGTTACTTTAGTGTTCGAACTGTATTACATTACTTATTATTCAGACATTTTTGTAACTGCTTTACTCATGGATTCATATGAATTGTTAAAAGTTGTATGATAGAAATAATTAAGAACTTTTAAAAATGTATGTAAAAAGTTTAATGTATTAAAACTTCAAATCTACTTACTTATTATTTCAAAACTTGAATTCTCATGGTGTTTTCTAAATAAAATATTATTTTGAAAAACTTATTGATTTTTTATTTATTCATAAATTTTGATCTACACAATTGCGATTAAAGTACTTAAATGAAATTAAAATTTATTAATTTGCACTAGTTTTTTTAAAAAGCATACTTAGAGGAAGTATTTGTTACACAAATGCTAAGTGCTTTATGTATATATTTTTGGGGAAGAATGGTGGTTTTAACATGACAGTGATCCTCAAACCTTTTTAATCTGTACCCTTAAGATGAAAATAATTAAAAGTTGCATTCCATATTATGTGTGTGTAGTCAAAAACCAAATTATGTGATATACATTCGTTACTGCGCTTACTCAATGTGGATATTCTGTTTTCACTCTCATCTACCCATTATGAACAGATTCTTTAAATTCAAATGGCAATATTGTTCTTTCTCTCGTGTCATTAATTGTTCTTTTGCTGAAAATGTAAAAAGAGATCAACTTTCAATTGCAGCTAATGACCCATTTTAATAGTAGGAAGATATGTAAATTGGTTACAAAATTCCACACCCAAATTTTTTTTAATGTGTACACATAAGACTTTTAATTTTTTTCTACACTTATTTTACTTCTGAAAATGAAGTCACACAATAATAATATTTTTAAAGATCCCTTTGCTAAATTCTGCCTCCACATCATGATTACGTTTTTGAATGCAATTACTTCCTCAGTCGTTGTTAAAATGTCATCTTTACCTTGAAGAGACAAATTTAAATAATTTTGAACAAGTAAACATACTCAAAATGATTTTTAAAAAAAAAAGCGAAAATGACATATACAAAGAACTTATAATTTGATATACATTCAAAATAATTTGACAAAGTAAATCTGATAGTTTTGCACCATATAATAGTACTTGAAATGTTCAACGCATATAGAAAGCCACATGGCAATTTTCACAGTGATAAAGTAATTTTTTTTTTTTTTTGTTTGTTTGTGATAAGTACACTATGCAATATTAACAAGCTTTTCATGATGTTGTTTCAATGGGTATTTGAAAATGTTGGTCAGTAAAACTTAATGGTAATGATGGAATGGTGGTGCAATGTCTCGTGTTGCTGATGCTTTTATTTTAGACTTAATTTTTTTTCAATTATTGCTTCTGCTAACTTTTGCTGGAACACGTGAAAGTCTTCATTTTTATGAATAATTTTGAAAATATTGTTACTGTTCAAAAGAATCATGTAGTTCTTCGTTGGTCTATTTATTTCTTCACTACTATTCAAATCAAAACTCCCACTTTTATTTGTTTTTTTTAGAATTATTTTTACCAGGAAAAATGCTTGAATCCATTTGCAATCATCGCTTTGCACTGGCACACATATATGCTCTTCGGTGATGATGGTCAGAAATTTACTTGCATATATGCGCTTATGATGCAAATGGGTTAGGGATATTCAATATGTTGGTTAAATTTAGTCTTTTTTAATTGCTTATTTATATATATATATTAAACTCGTAATTGGTATTTGAATTTCTATCTTAGTCTCAGGTTTCAAATTTCATTCTTACCGGTTGAAATGCAAAAATGGTTGTCATTCAATATGAGATATGAAATTTTTTTTTTATAATTTGAAATTATTTCCTTAATTTGAACACTCATGCAAGTAACATGGGGACATACCTGCCAGTCTTGTATGTCAGAACGGGTTTTTAAAATAAAGTCCATCTGTTGGGGGAGGTAGACTGTCATAATGGTGGTATAAAATCACTTTTCTCTTTTTGGATGCAGCTGTAGCTAAAACTAATGAATGGAATTAAATCAAATTTCATAAATAGACCGTGAAAGGCAGGAGATAAATTACGAAAAAGAAAAAAAAAATTGTTGATAGAAAAGATTTTGGCTCAGTCGGAATCGAAAGCTGTCACATGGAGGATGGATTATGCAAAATTTCATTAATTGAATAATAAAAAGATGCACATACATAAATGAATGGCATACATATAAATGAACATGAGGGTTCCCTGAACCCTACTCAAACTTTGAACGGACTTACCTTCTTTGTGTACGAGATGTAACACCTGGTGTAGAACGTTTCTCCACTGCTGAACTGTGTCGCTAGGAGGTTGGCCTGTAGCAGTCTCTTCACTACTGCGAGATAAATTAGATAGAGCATTCCAAGTCTAGGACATTCAACTGTAATTGCGCAATAAATCAAAGTATTTGAATAAAATTAATATATAATATATATAACCAAATACTGTTTTCTATTGATTGCACGATAACTCACTCAAACTACATGGCTAACTCTATGGACAGACATTGATAAGGGAACGTCACACCGAAATCAACGCCTGGAATTATGGTTAGGGGTGGTATCATGTATGGTAGTAGACCCCATTTTAGATACACTAATTGCTCGGCGTTGTGTTGATCCCATCAATGACCAGTAATCATGGATGGAGAAAAGTGCAGCTTCCGTGGTCAGTAAGACAGGAGCACCAAAGGTAAAAGTCTGAATGGGCTCTTCCACCTGCACACTTTAGCTGAGCATAATGGGTGGGGGAAACCTTTGGGTGGCCCTACTAGGGAGAAAAACTCCAGACATACTTCGCTCACTCCACCCAGGGTCAGCCCCTCACCACGATCAGGCAGCCTACTAGGACTTTAAGAGGGGCTTCTCTTGACCATGTTCTTGACTGCTTGGGGTCTCCAAACAGGAGCATTATTACTACGTCGTCGCTTGCTTAGGACTTTGTCAGTTTGGTTTGTCGCTCTACGGTCATCTTGTGCACACTTTAGGCTAAACAGACTGGGACCTACAGTTTAACGTGGATTCCGAACCACTACAAACACATGGCACCGCCGGGACTCGAACCCGAAACCTGTGGTACCGAGCGCCTGTGCGCTAGCCACTCAGGCCCCTAAGACTTTGTCAGAGTTAATAATATTATGGACTTGATATAGCTCTGCTGGAACTTTGGAGATTTGCAACAACATTAATGACCAGTGGTACCGCCATTTCTCTGAATTATCTTCGGAACTATTTTTCAGTAACACAACGACAATCTGCAAGTTACACGTGCCACTCTAAACCGTCAACGTGGTCTAAACACGTTGTCATTCATAGAACATGCCTGGAACGCCATCGATCGGTAATCTCAAAGGGGAAAAAGCCAGTCATGGATCTTTATGGTTTTTCTAAATATGTGATCGACTTGGCCCAAAGGTACTACTACCCACTAAGTAATGAAGGTACCCACTAAGTAATGCTCTTACCAATGAACGATGTCGCGACAATCGATCCACTCAGATACCAGAAGACCGGCTAAGACTGTGTGTACCTGTTTAGGCTCGTTTGCAGCATACTCCGCCCCTCCTGGAGCTAGGACCTAGGCCACATTTATCAAGAATAAAAAAAAAAAAAATGTATACAACACAGTTACACACACAACACAAGTTACAGTAAAATGTTACAATAATAATAAAAGACAAATCCGGGTTAAATAATTACAAGTGATAAAAACCATATTGTGTTGCATAAAGTGAACTAGAAGATGGTTGAAAATGAAGAGCATTAGTGAAAGTGCAATAGTCTCTATTAGTAAATGTCCACTAAGTAATGCGAGTGCTTAGAATAGTTACAGAGTCTATTGGATTTAGAAGGCACTATGCTCTTACGCCAGTTATAATGTCGAAAGGATCTTTATGGTTTATGAGCCCAAGTCAATTTAGCTTGACAGAATAATTATCAGCAATCTTATTGATAGCACGGCAAGACGTTCAATAGCTATAGTTCATCAATAAGTTATTATACTTTATGTTGAATAAAGCGAGTAGATTTGAAATTTTTTATCTTCATATTTTGATCATTAACGTACCTATCCATCCCATGAAATCCTTTTTTTTTTTTTTTTTTGCAACTTTTCCTTCTTGATGTTGCAATTTTAATGTCCAGGGGCGTATTTTGAAAGCAATTTAGATATTTAAATACAAGTACTCTGTTCCAAATACTAATAGTCTAGGAATTTTGTTTCACACATCTTGTATAAAGCAAAAACATTTTATTTTGTAAATCATTGTCACATATGTCTCGTCACATAGCTAACTTATTGTTTCGTATTAAATTGAATAAAGAACGAAATACTTATCAATTCTGTCAATTTTCTTAAATTCCAGGTCAAACAATTAATGCAACAATTGATATTGTGCATCAGAAAATTGTGTCATCAGAACAAAGACTGGTGAATAGAAAAGACATTAGTTTTTCCCATAATAAAGTAAGATTTCATGTTTCACAAGTCTCCAAAAACTGAATGAGGGAGAATTTGAGGTTTTGCCTCATCTACTATACTCACCAGGTTTTTCTCCCACTGGCTACCATTTTTTTTTTTTTTTTTTTATTATTTGAAATCTTTTTTGTTAAAGAATAAAGTCTTTTCAAAAAGATTTCAATCCCGAAGCTTTCAAAACAGTTTTTACTGAATTTATTGACTCAGAGATGTTCTTTGAAAACTGATATAAAACTGCTTTTGCAATTCATGCCCGAAGTGCATTTGTAGATGGAGCATACTTTGATTGTTCTTCTTCAATGGCGCTACAGCCCTTTGGTGGGTTAAGGTCTTCTGCCTATTGGCAGATTTTGAAACATGAGATGTTTTCATTTTACAGGGTAGGGTTGTTAACCGTACGATCAACAGAAATATTAGACAGGGACTGGATCTCCTTGATTACCATTCTAACGGCAAATAACTTAGGTTAAAGTGCAAGGCATTCAATAACAATGTAATGCGTTGTTTTTTCACAGTCATAATTTTTAAATATATTTTTAATAAAGGGCAACTATTAAGCGTAATTATTATATTTCTCTATATAACTTACTCTCCGCTCTACAATCCATGTTAGATCAAGGCCGTCTGCTAAATGGGAGATTCCTAAACAAGGGAGGTTTTCTTTTTACAGGGTAGATTTGTCAGCCTTACATCCAATGCTCTACAGTCATAATAGACCTGACCTACAGTTTAAAGTGGATTCCGATTCAATACAAATATCCATGACACATCCGGGATTTGAATCCAAAACCTATGATACCGCCCGCTTGTCACTCAGCTATCGGGACACTATTTCGATTAAATATGTTCAAATAATTTGTGATTTGTGACATTTTAAAAATTGTGCACTCAAAATTTCATTTCATGTGGAGCAACCTAATGGAATAACGTATCGCAAAATTATCAGGGACATTTTTCAAAAGTATCACACACCATATTAATCTTCTAAGTCTCCTTTGACCACAACGATGGAAACATAAATAAGCTTTCCTTTTTTCCTATAAATATTTGCTAAATTGAAATATTAAATTTTTTGTTAATCATGTAAAGTTGAAAAACAAAATTAAAAAAAAAAAGACATCCTTTTTTTTTTTAATCACATAGATTACACATCACCCACATAGATTTTATTGCAGATAAACTAATTAGATATTTAAAAGTGACACCATGAACAATATATTCAAGAGAGTTCTTATGGAGATATGTAATTACTAAATTATGTAGATAATAAGATAATAACTCCTGGATATGATTCAAGTTAGTTTATTCAACGTATGAAAAAAAAATGGAGAGCTTGTGGTTTGTTAAATATTCTGCTTCGCATTCGAATGCCTGTTGAACCTTCGAATTAAATAAGGTCAGGCCCTACGTGGAGTAGATTGAAATCTCTCTCTCCACA
>BPLR01019683.1:0-5000 GCA_021605095.1 Caerostris extrusa | reverse complement strand
AGTTAGAAACTTTCCTTAGATTTATAATACTCTCATTAATACGATTTATAATACATTTTTGGCGTGGCACTTTCTCTTCATCTTATTTGTCTGGCTTCCCCAGTTTTTACACCCTGGGTCGAAATATTCAAAAAAACCTGAAAACTTGAACTAAATTTTCATTTCTATTTTCTGTATACGGGCATGCCTAAATCTATAGGTTGGAATGTTTTATTGGATTCAACAGAAAGAAAAAAATTCTTCCTCAGATACCACCAATGTTGGAACTTCATCCACATTATTCGGGGGGCTGATGAGTCAAGAGTGGCTAGCCAACTCTGGCTCTCGGTACCATTTTGGAGTTCGAATCCAGCCACTGCTATGAATGTTTGTAGTGGTTCAGAGCCCTTTAATGTAGGTCCCGGTCTCATATGACCGTATGTTGTAGAGACCAATCGGACTTCACCCACATCATTCCCAAACTGTAAAGAGGCAACTCAGCTCTAGGCACAGCGATGTAGTGTGTGGTGTAGTAATCTCACATCATCTCACAAAACAAGTATGTAATAAAATTCTTACATGTGTTTTAACTTTACCAGGCCACTCAAGTCCTATACACACATGCATGTGTACTGTACCGGTCTTGTAATACCCAGGATGGGCAGATACTTTTCCGTATTTTCTCCATTGTTGCAAGCTTTACCATCATCTGGGAATCCATGCATCAAGTTAATTAAGATAATTTTAAACGCTTATCGATTAATTCCCAAAACGAAAATCATCTCCCATCAATTAAATAAAAAGATATTAATGATTATTATTGACATATAAATTAATATTCAAATCACTCTGAAATTGTTTACTTTTTAAAATAGAGGCATTATCTGTAATCTCATCCAAGAACTTTTCTATACCTAGAAAGGATCTCTTGAAGGTTTAAGGGAAAAAAAAAAAAAAAAATAAATTCAAAAACTCTTTTCATCTCTGTTAAAAAAAAATTTTTGAAAGATTTTAAAAAAGAGCTGTCTTTTTAGACTGCTGTTAAAAAGCGCTTTCGTATAATAGAACTAATTAATTTGCTCTGTTTTTCGTTGGCCTGGTGGCTGTCACAATCATCAGAGAACAGTAGGCAACTACTACTGCTACTACTACTACTACATAACAACTATTAGATATGCCTTTGTTTCGGAATAACACTTTTTTTTTTTTTCTTTCGAATATCATTTGCATGAAATTATGTCCAGGAAAGTTCATTCCCCCTGGAGATTTCAGAAGCTTAATTTACTTTATTTTTAAATCTGAAATTTTATCTATATTTTTTTATTCAAAAATAGAATAAAAAAATTTATCTTAAGGAATTACATTTCTTGTTTTTATTTAATTATTTAAATTCTAGAATAATTTGTGTTAAATTTAGCTTCATTTCTTGCCAAGTACTAAATGTGTGCTAGTAAAGAGGCCAAGAAGATGAAAAGAGTTAGTTTAGGTACAAGAAGAGAAAGAGTTAGTTTAGAGTACAAGAAGATGAAAAGAAGTTAGTTTAGAGTACAAGAAGACGTTAGTTTAGAGTACAAGAAGACGAAAGAGTTAGTTTAGTACAAGAAGAAAAGAAGTTGGTTTAGAGTACAAGAAATATCGAAAAGTTAGTTTTTGGAGTACAAGAAATATCTGAAAAGTTAGTTTAGAGTACAAGAAGACGAAAAGAGTTAGTTTAGAGTACAAAGAAGACGAAAAGAAAGTTAGTTTTTAGAGTACAAGAAGACAAAGAAAGGAGTTAGTTTAGAGTAAGAAGACGAAAAGTTAGTTTAGAGTACAAGAAATGAAAAGAAGTTAGTTTAGAGTGCAAGAAGAGAAAAGAAGTTTAGTTTAGAGCACAAGAAGATGAAAAGAAGTTTTTTTACAAGAAGACGAAAAGAAGTTAGTTTTTAGAGTACAAGAAGATGAAAAGAAGTTAGTTTAGAGTACAAGAAGACGAAAGAGTTAATTTAAGGTACAAGAAGATGAAAAGTTAGTTTAGAAGTAATAAGAGGGAGTAGAAGCTGGACTTAGAAAACATGTGGAAGATGGAGAAGTTAGTACTCATTTTTCTTCTTCTGGTCAATGCAACAGCCACATGTAGGGCCGGAGTTGTATACAGCCTGCAGATTTCGGGCCAGAGACGTTTTTTTTTTTTTTTTAAGCGGCAGGGTTGTCAACCCAACGTCCATTTTAAGAATACTTATATACCATAGAGTAAATGTTCCGAACTCAGGTCAAGTGGATGCAGCTGTAGGTGTGTTTCTGAAATCACTTTAAGTCAGGTCCCGGTCCTTATGACCGTAGAGCTGCTACAGAGCCTAATCCTTCACCCACATCATTCCTTCAAACTGTAAAGGGACAACCTCAGTTAAGTTGAGTGAGAGTGATAATGTGGTGTGGTGTGGTGTGGTGTAGTAATAGTAGTAGTCATATTAGGACCGGGTTTAAAGTGGATTAAAAAGCTTAAGTGAAGCAAAGCAGGGGGACATTCCTGAACCACTACAAACATCCATAATACCTCCAGGACTCAAACCCTAAGCTCCGCGGCAGTCAGCACCAGATGGGTACTACTTTCGGCCAGGCGCATTCATTATATTGGTATGTGTAAAATTTTTTTTATCTCTGAAATGCCCTGAATTGTTATAAATATATACAATGTAATGAACAAAGGGTATATAATATTTTTTATTTATAAAAATTAGTCCACATGAAAGGTACAAAAGTTTTAGCAGTATTGGTCAAAATATTTAGTTAGAAAAAAAGGGGAAAATTATTTAACAAAACATAGTTTTTTAATCTGGGCCTGGTATTTTTTTCCCTGATTCTTTTTATATACCAAACCGAATAAAAATAATCTTTTACAGAACCATCTCTTTTTCTCAGAACTCCTTAGCAACTATTAAGACATCATTAGTTGCAGAAGAATTTGATAAATGGCATTTAGAAGAACAAGAAAAATAAAAGAATTCTTCGCGCTACAACAACCGTCTCGACTCAGCCTTCCATTTCAACTGCCAAAAAAGGATGTTTGAGCAGGGTGTGAACCAATACTTCAGCTGGCTCCCTGCGCAGTGTGTGCCATGGCCATGTCGCAACCTCTTCTCTTGGCCACGCTCGCCTCACTAGCGCCGAGTCGAATTTTTGTTTCCGTTCTGGGCATTTGGGCTGGAAGAGGGATTCAATGCCATCAGGCGTGAGCGCTATCAAAGCAAAGATTACTTCGACAAAACACTGCTGGAATGGGCCCGACACAAACAGCCAATGATACTGAAGCATGATGGCTTGCCTTTAAAGCTGGTCGGTGTGGTTCAACGAGACAAGTTCTTTTTTTTTTTTACGTGTCTTACCTCTCGAGGGACAAAGTGTTTCTACTTCTTCCAAGCTACCGTAAAGAATGATTTACTCATTTAGTTAACAACATAAGATTTGCTGATACATACAATAGATGAATTTAGTAGAAAAGTAGAAAGAAAAAAATGATTAATTGTTTTATATATCGATTTTGTTTCACAGAGTATAGTGATATTCGAAATGAAAATTTCGATCATTTTTTAAAAAGTGAAATTAACTTGATATTTTTGAAAAGACATTCACATAAATAACCCAAACTCTCACATTATTAAACTAAATGCAAATTTTACAATCGAATGTATTTATTATTTATTTTTTTGTAAAGTTAAGTTAGAATTCAAGAATAAACCATTTTTATATTTTCAATTATTATTTATTTCTGTCTTTTAATGTCAGACACTTGACCTGTATGTTACATATTTTTATATATTTAATATATACAGTAGATCTTCATATGCAAAGTGAATGATTATTCTGCATGGCAGTAGATTCCCACATATGAAGTGTAATTCAGCTGGTTTAGACAGCTAGAGGTGAGAATGAGGCTGATGGCCCCCAAGCATGCTTTTATCTGCAATTGATGTGCATTTCTTTTCAGAATGCAATAAATTCCTGCATACAGCAGATTCGTGCTGGAAAACTCTGCACATAACAGAAATCTCAGTGTTATATTCTTATATGAAGCAGATCCAGCATATGCTTTATCTGTAACCGGATTCAACAATACCATCTGCTTTTGTGCAGGATATTTAAGAATGAATTTGCATGTGCAGCAGATTCAGCTAGAAACAGCATGTGCAGCAAGTTCAGCAATATATCCTGTATACGAAGAGATTCTGCATATGCTTCTGATCTGTAATCTCGCCTCTCAGCACAGGGTATCTGCTTTTCAGGTAGATTTAACAACATATTCTGCACCAGCAGATAATGAAAACAATATGCTAAGTGAGGGAAGGTTGCTACACTGTAATCACAAAAAAGAAAACAACAGGAATCAATCCCATATTCACACTGGTTGAATCGAATACAAAATCTTTGGTTATTCACAGTAACGTTACGCCCAGAGGCAGCATGATGTACTACATGGTGCCATGTTATGTTACAACTAAATGCATGATAAATAGGCAGTTTTATGATACAAAAACAGTGCAGATATACACATAAAAAGTTTAAAGGCTTTCCACTCTGCCAGACACTTTTGACCTGAGGGAGGGCGAGAGAGGAACATGTCGACCCATGGCTCTGGCTCAATTATACTGTGTCATTGGCCACCCCCACAGTGTTATCAGATACTTGTATCCCTCCTCTTCCTTTTCAAATAGACAACGGAAAATATAGATAACGGATTTTCAATAGACAACGGAAAACATTATGTATTTGTCGCTCCATGTCAGCATTTTGATCGCTTCGTCAGTTCGAAAACTCAGAACACGCTGACAAAGTGGTAAGTACCTCGTCCGTACCAACCTCAGAGTGACATGTCGAAACAAAGGTGCAAATCCTGAATCGCCTCTGCAGGAAAAAAATTCTCACAGGTTTTAAAATGTCTGCTTTGATATTACATTTCGTCGTTGATGGATTGGCTGGATGAATGGTATTCGGATAATTTTTCCTAAATTTGTTCCTGAATCTCAATAGTAAGTTTTAAAGCT
>BPLR01019682.1:0-29706 GCA_021605095.1 Caerostris extrusa | reverse complement strand
GACAAATAACAACTATAATATTATAGAAAACGACGATGAACATTTAAATATGACGTACTGTAAAATATACGAATGTATGAAGAAGCAAATGTTTCTTAAATTTCTATTTAAAAATATTCTTTATTATTCTAATAATATTCTATGTTAACAATATTCTTTATTATTCTTTATTCTATATTAACAATTTCTTTATTATATAAAAGTATTCTTCATTGCTAACTTAATTTATATTAATAATATATTCTTGATATTAAAATTCTCGTACTATAAAAAAGAATTCTTTATTATTTTCAATAGTATTTCTTTTAAAAAATATTTTTTATTATTCTTTATATTAAATTCTTTTTATATACAAAATATTCTTTTATTCATTCATTTCTGATTAATAATATTCTTTACAATACAAATAAACAACAACAGACATTTAAATGCAAATTCATTCTGATAGATAATAACTGTACCACTATAGAAACGACGATAGATATTTAAAATCAGTCATGAAAAATATTATGAATGTGGGAAGAAAGTGTTTTTATAATTTCTTTCAAAAACACTATATGTTTTAATAATGTTCTATCTGATTTTATACTAGGAATATGTCAGGAATTTTCTAACAAAATTATTGTTGACATATTTTTTTTTATGATCTTTTGAAATAAAGTATTTCCTCGTTGCAAATTTTTTCTGGCTTTTTCTTTTATTAGAAAAAACAGAAAAAGCATCAGATGACTTTTTAACCTTCACGTAAACTATACAAATTAGACGAGACACTGTGTTTGAATAAACAGTATTTTTTTAAAAATATCCTTTATTTACTTCTTTATCATTTTGTGTTTTTTTATTTAAATATTTTTTTTTTATTCTAATAATATTTATAGTCAGTAATTTTCTTTATTATTCTAATATATTCTACGGATTAATAATATATTCTTTATTCGCATTCTAATAATATTCTATATTTACATATGTTCTTAACCTTAACGTTATGTTAAAATGCATTTTATATTAAAATAGAGTGAATTAAGATGAATATGCGCATTGAAATGTTGAATAAAAAATATTCTTTACACTAATAATATTCTATTTACAAAGTTCTTAATTAGATTACAATGTAAAGTCTAAACTTCAATTAAAAACTTGTAATTTTTAAAACGATGAAACACTCTGATGGACACATCTCGAGTGCAAATATATTTAAAAAATTTTCTTTTATCCGCACACGGCGATCCATTTGTATCGTTCTCGTGCAATTTCAAGTGGTTCCAGTTTTCTTAAATTTCTATTTAAAATATTCTTATTATTCTGATAAATGCATTCTATTCTTACTAATATCTTCTTTTATTATTCTTTATTGCAAATACACTTTTTATATGACTTAATCTTTAATAATTTAGCGTATGTAATAATATATTCTTTATATTGGGCGCCATTTTGTATAAAAATATTCTTTATTATTGGCAGTGCAGATTCATTCTGACAGGGTTGATATTATTACAATACAGGTTGGAAAACGACAACAGACATTTAAATATAACGTAATGAAGAATGTACACATACAAGATGTGTACGAATGGCAAACTCAGTCATGCCTAAGTATTTCGGTTGGTTTATATTTAATATACATGACTTTCAAGAAATACATTATAGTTTCTTTGACATTCATCTGATTAACAGGAATGATGTCAGAATTTTTGAAGTATCCTTTTGACGGAATTTGTTTTTTTTTTGATGATCTTTTGGCCAGCAATAAAAGTATTTCCTCGTTAGTTTTTTCTTTTCTTTTTCTTTTTATTCCTTTTAACAAGTGAGAAACTCAATGACTTTTTTTTTTTTCAGCTTCTACGTAAACTTCGTTAGACGAGACACTGTGTTTGAATAAACAGTATTTTTTTCACTTTAATAGCGTGTATGTTACTTCCTCGTTTCAAGGTTTTGTGTTTTGTTCGTTCAAAAACCTTCTTTTTATTAAATAAATTTAAAATTGGGCCCTATACTTATCTTATGTTGTTTCGTGATATATAATGTACAATCATATGAAAAAATTTGCCGGATATCATGTCTTCGCAGTTGAAGACTTGATGACATTACAAAGACATTCTTCGTAACCTGTAACGTTGAAATTTCAAAAAAGTAGAATTTTTAGCTTACGAAAAGTGAGTGAATATAAAGGTGAATATGCAATTGAAATGTTAGAATTAAGAGGAGATGTTAACACAAACATATCATGTATTTTCAAAGCAAAGTGATTTACAATGTAAAGTCTAAACTTCATTTAACCAACTTGTAATTTTAAAACGATGGAACACTCTGCAGTTGTCACACGATCTCAAGTCAAATATATTGAAAAAATTTTCTTTTTCTCTCCGCACACGGTCCTCTGTATCGTTCTTAGTGCAATTTCACAGTGGTTCCAGTTTATTTAAACATTTTTCTCTAAACGCGCGATCCTCTAACAGTTCTCATGAGAATGCATGGTAAATTCGCCTACTATATAACAACCGAGTTTTATTGCAGAGTCGTTAATTGGCTAACTTTAATGTAACACTGCCAATTCCAGAAGGGCCCCGTTTGGCCGCCAGATTGTAGTGTGCAGGTTGTGTAGCTGGATTGAAATTGGATCTCTTTGGGTTGATATTTGAGACACAGGTTGGAGAACTCACAGTTTATTTACACACACACACACAAACATGACACACATGACAATATTTAACAGATGTAACTATTATGGTATATATATCTATATTTATTGGTAAGACATGATGGTAGATATATGTTAAGACATATAATTATAGATTCTTTGAAGGACCAAACTGTCAAGCCGAAAACCCTGATACTCAGGTTTGAGGTGGAATATTTCTTCTTCATGGCATGACTTGAGTCTGTAGGCCAGCAAATACACAGGGTTGTGTTAAATATATTCTTCTAGGGGTGACAAAATGTAAATGTAAACTAAACGTTTATCAGGGATAGTGCAGGATGATACTTGGGTGAGAGTCTCGGAGGCCTACTGTTCGCTATTACTCCTGAGCACCAGTGGGTATATTCCAAGAAACATGATTGCGTAGGAGGAAGCATCAAGATTTATCGACACCCGTGTTTATAAATAGCCAGATAAACATTTTTATTTATTAAGAAAGCATGACTTTTATATTGGGCCCAACCGATCTGCCAAGTCTGTTACTACGAAATTACAATGCAATCAAATATAAGATGATATTGTACTGAACATCGACAAAGGTTTGCTTAATAAAATTGTCGTCTAAATAAAATGAACATCCTTATTTATTGGTAAATATTAAAAGGTTATTTTAGCATGATCAATGAATATTACATCTTATTTATTTTCCATGCAATTAAATTTTGATCATATATTAAAAGAATGGAATATAATTTCAGACACTGGGTACATGGAGGTAAAAGTGCACAATTTCGTTGTTTTTCGATATTTAGGAAAAACATTTTCAGCAAATTTCCCAAGATTCTGCATGATGTTTATAAATCCTGTCAAATCCTGTCCTGTCCAAGAGCCACTTCCATTGCAGCGTTATTAACAAAAATATTCCAAATTTCCCAATCTTTTTTTCATTGCGAATGTTTACCCCATACGATGGGGCAAAAGTACGCAGTGCATACTCATTACACCATGACAAATAAAATTTGGTTTTGGTTTGTCTCAGTTTATGGTTTGAAAGGACATCTTTTTTTTTTTTTTTTTTTACAATTCTGTAACCAGTTCTTGGTTTGTCGATCTACGGTCATTTTTTTGCATACTTTAGGCTAATTAGACAGGGACCTGTAATTTAAAGTGAATTTCGAACCACTAACAAATGTGTATGCCCCAGCCAAGATTTAAACCTATGGTACCAAAAGGCCAGAGTGCTAGCCAATTGGCCATCAGATCGCCTGATAATCTAGAAGACTGAAACTTGAGTTGGAAGTTCTACACTTTATAACTGGTTGACTGGGGCAGAGGAATCTCATGGCTGAAGAAAAAGTGCCCGGATGTGGTGCAAAGATATCTGGATTTGTGGTGCGATTAAAAGAAATGCTGTAGAAATGTTGTTCTCAGGCACATTGGCCTGTGATTCGTTACTCGTATATTGCCTAACTACCAAAAACTAGCCTCTTGTCATCATCATTTCTTTCTTTCTCTTTGTTCTATAACTTCCTAAGGTGCAAAGTCAAATTATGGAAACTTATTACATTTGAAAGGGTAAATCAATGTGGCTTGAAATCCCTGGATAGTATCTTCAACAGCTATCTTTATAGCTCAGCAACATTGTAAGCAGAGAGTGTTTGTCAGATTGAGACACACTCAAACATCAGCCTGCGGCGCCAGAGTAAGCTTTCTTGGGTCAGAAAAAAAAAATTCTTATTAAAGGTCTGTTATCCGCTGTGTGGGAGGTAAGCTTGTATGATCAAATTTTGCGAATATTATTGCTTCAATACTTACATGAGAGACATGATCAACAATATTTATTTCTTAGCAGTGGGATAGGAATTTTGAAAAATGTTCGAGTTATTTTATGAATACCAGGGTCATCATGTAACCTTCGTCTGTTGCAGACCTATAACAGCCAGTTGGTACGCCTTTTATTAGCAAAGAGTTAAAGTCACTTTAACTCGAGAATAAAGAAAAAGAGGAACATAGTGTCTCACTGCAGCAAATGATTACACTAAATGAATAGTTTATCCTTGTTCTGTCTGCTACGGACTTACTCTCTTTTCCCGATCATATGTTTTTGGCAGTATATTGGGCATTGTTTGGATACATGTTGTAAATATAGTTTGGGGTTTTCTAGTGATGGATTCCAAATTATCAAAATAGTTGCCAAGTTGGATTCTATTAAAACCAGTCATTCATGTAAAACTTTTAACGTGGCGGTATTCGCAAAGATAAATTGTTGTTCTTCATGAAATCGCGGTGGAAGTCTTTTTCCATCAAGTTTTGTTTCATTGGAAAAACAGAAGAATGTTAAAAAATGAAAATGAGGAATGTTATTTTATCAGGATTCAGACCACAGTTTAACAGTATAAAATGGAAGATGTTGAATACTTATATTGTTACAGAGCAAAGCTGAAGTTTTAAAATTTCTGCAATACCTGTCTACCTCTACTTGTCTCTTCTTCTTGCGTTAATATTAAAAATAAAAAAAAAAAGTAAGCATTAATTTCTTCATTAAAATGCTTTTAATTTTATTTTAAATACTTGAATTCCTTATAATATTCTTTATAATCTAGTAAAAAATAGTGAAGATTAAATTTAAAGCATTATTAATAGGCAGCAAAGGAGCAAAAGTAAGTACAGCGTGTTTTTACCCCATTTTTGCCATTTTGTTACTACAGACTAGTGAATTGTGTAAATATTGAAATTCGCTAGACGAATCAAATGCATTATTATCAATAGAAAAAAAAAGACGAAAAGAAAAGCTTTATTTTACTTCACAAAATGTTCAAATAAAATATTGAATACTTTACACCAAAACTGGTAAATAGCGACTTATCTCTCTCTCTCTCACTTTTTTTTTTTTTTTTCGCAAAATTACGATATCCCCATGAGGTTCCGTTTTACAGCTGCCACTTATGCAACAAACATGCAGTCTGGTGACAGATTTATGAAACTGTGTTTGTGTTTTCAAAAACACCACTGCGTACTTTTGCTCACACGTACTTTTACAGCCTATCAAACTATCTGCATGTGGAAAGCGAGACTTTTTACCTATACAACTCTGAAGATCAAAGGTTTTTTTTTTTGTTCTAATACAGTTGGCAAACACTCAGACAGTTGTCTTCGATGTCTTCAGGCAAGCGCTGCACCGATGTTACTCACTTAGATGTATACCAGGAGGTGCGTGTAGCTTGAAGATAAGCTACGGACGCGGAGTAACAATACCCCCCACAACGCTCTATGATCCTATTAGATCAGGATCTATGGTTTAAAGTGGATTCCGAACCACTACAAACACCATGGCACCGCCGGGACTCTAACCCGAAGCCTGGGGTAACCAGCGCCAGAGCGCTATTCAGCACTCGGCTATTCAGGCCCCTGAAGATCAAAGTACATGCGTATGATGCCCTTTATTTATATACTTAGGAGGGAGATAATTTGATTTGACTAAAAATTACTATATACTAAAAACTCTCACGTGAAAAATATAGTAATTTTTATCATGAAGTAAAATAATTAAAAGTTGCATATTTATATATCTTAAATATATTTTTCATAAGCCCATTGTCAAATCATGATGTGAAATCTATTACAAAAGAAATGAAAATAACTCATCATAGAGTTTTTATACGTATACTTCTTAGAGAATGATATTTACCGCATTTCCCACCTACCCCAAATTTCAAAATGGATGTCTCCCTTTTTCTTCTATATTGCTGCTTTAGAAATTCTTGTTTGTAGAAATGACACGGAGTAGTTTATAAGGAGACTACTAAAGTGAAACTAGTCAACAATTGCTTGTCGCACCATGTGACAGAAATGAAAAAGAAAATATCTATGCAACCAATTCGACTAAACCACTTCGACTTCTTATTTTTCCTTTTAGTATTTTACTTTAATTGACTCTGATAAATATCGAGTTGAAGTTTATTTAGGGAAGGCAATATGTTCATACAAGTAAAAAATGATATAGGGGCCTGATGGCCGAGTGACTAGCGCTCGGTACTCAGGTTTCGAGTTCGAGTCCCGGTGGTGTGATGCATGTCTGCAATTTTTTTAATTACGTAGAAGACTGGATCGTACGGATCATTTCTCTCTGAACAGCCCAATACAAACTAGCCTTGAAGAAGGCATTTCGTGCCGGCTGCACCGACGAACGCTGTTACTCATTTAGTACTACCCAGGGGGCCCATGTAGCTTGAAGATATACTACGGATACTACGGAGGTAGCTTGAAGATATACTACGGATACTACGGAGGTAGCTTGAAGATATACTACGTGTAAGACTACCCCGCAACGCTCTACAGTCAAATGAGACCGGGACTTACGGTTTAAAATGGATTCCAAACCACTACAAGCATCCATGGCGCCGCCGGCCTGAAACCTGGGGGCACCGAGCTCCAGGGCGCTAGACATTCGACTGTCAGGCTCCCTGGTTGTTTGTAGTGGTTCGGAATCCACTTTAAACAGTAGGTCCCTAACTCCTTTGCCTGTTGGGCGCAGGACTGACAACCCTAAAAACAAACCCTGACAACCCCGTAAAAAGAAAATATCTCCTGTCTCGAAATCTACCAGCAGGCAGATGGCTTTGGCCCACCATGGGGCTGTTGCTCCAAAGAAGAAGAAGAAGAATATAAATAAACTTCTTAGTATTCATCTTGATTGTTTCAGCGAAAGGTTGAATCGTTGGATCGAAATTGTGAATTATAATAATGAATAATTATTTCCTTAAATTGCATTGAAAACTTTTAAATATTTAAATTAATTTCAAATTTATTCTTGTTTTTGTTTTTTTGTGAAAATACAAAAATTTAACATACAAAAATTTCATGGCTATCTTTTAAAAAATCTTTCCATTTAGAAAAAAAAATCCAGTGTAATGCTTTAAATTCACTGCTTTATTTATTCTAATTGTTAATTATTCGAACGCAGAGATAAATAAATGGTGACCCCAGACCAGAACCGTATTCAATTCCTACTGTTAGTCCACACTCTCTCTATATATCTTGTTCAAATTTCCAATCGTTCATAAAATACTTTTTATTCATCTACTCCAGTTCAAATACATTTTTTGAAACTTGTAGTGGGTGACACTGGATGTCAATACAGTTTTTCAACTATTAATTAATTCATTAAATTTAATTAATTAATTTTTAGTTTTTTTGTAGATTTAAGTTGCAAGTATCTAATAATAGATGACGCCAGATGTAAAGGGAAAATTTCAACTTTATTTATATAGGACTTTCTGCAATATAGCGAAAGAAAAGTAGGAATTGACTTAATTTTGTTTTTATATATATTACTTGTTTTTTATTGCTATTCGATTTTCAAGCTACTAAGAAGCTTATCCAAAACTGACTTTAAAAATTAGATAAAAATTAACAATATTAGCTTTCAATTTATTTTCTATTATCAAAAATATAAAAACGAAAAAAAGGAAAAGTGGGAATTCTTAAATTAATAACGATTTCTTTATTTAGCCAATTTATATCATTTAAAGTGAATTATTTAATGTCTCAAAACTTTTAATATTGTACAGATATTCCCCCTTTTCTTAATAAAATTTACTAAAATTAACAATGTTTTGTTTTATGTAACTGGGCAACGCCTAGCCATATCTGCTAACAAGTAATATTTAAAAATGTCTTAAGTGCATTCAGAAATTTATGCTATGCAAATAAAGTAATTCAGATTATTTATCAAGGAAAAAAAGATTCTGCTTATCAGAAGGTGATAGACTAAAGCTTAGGTTATCGAAAAGCAAATTTTCCTTTCTCATTGTACCTTTCTTTTTAGGGAGTAGAAGAATAAACTTTCTATATAGAATAACGGAGAATGAAATAACAATTGTTGTTGCATAATTTCAAACACGCTATAGGGTTATCAGTAAAGTTAAGATTAAAGGACCTTGAAATCAATTGTCATGTTTTGTTGAGATCATACTGTTCATAGTCCCGAGGTTTTTATTTTTTTTCTTCTTATTTTTTTCACCATAGATAGATATAGGGGAAAAAAATGTCACGAATACGAAATTTAAACTGTATTGTCTTACCAGCTATTAAGTGAAAAGTTAAACGTCAAGTTAAAATGCGGAAACGGATGAAACGAATATTTATTATGGCAAACGATTATTAGGTTAAACGGTTATTAAGGCAAACGATTACGTGTTAGGGTTACCAGGTTATAGAAAATAAAATATTTTTAATTTTAGAAAATTTTATTAAGAAAAAAATATTAATAAAAATATTAAATTAAAATAGTATGTTAAAATATTAATAAAAAATATTAAATTAAATATTAAATTAAAGAATATATACTACTATTTTTATAAATATATCAAATTAATATATATACTATAAAAGATTAAATAAAGAAATCATTTTTATCCAAGAATTCTCCTTTTTTTTCCACATGTGAAAACGATTTAAATTATATATTCTTTAATTAATTTATACGGAATATAATATAAATTAATAATCTGAGCAAAATTTTATAATGCTTGAAATTCCATTGATGATATATTACTGGTCGGTTACAAAAAAAAAAATTTTTTTTTTTAATTTTAGAAAATTTTATTACGAAAAAAATATCTGTACAGAATGTAAAGCTTTGAGATTTTTTATAACTCTCCTAAAATTGTATGAATTGACTAAATAAAAAATCTTCTTTCTCTAAGAAATTCCCCCTTTTTTTTCACACGTGAAAACGATTTAAATTGTATATTCTTTAATTACTTTAGATGAAAACGAGATATAAATAAATAATATAGACCAAATATTATAAAGAATTTTATGCGTGATATTACATTGATTTAGTATAACAAATTAGCAGATTTAACATTACCCGATTATAGGAAATAAAATATTTTTAATTTGAGAAAATTTTATTAAGAGAAAAATATATCTGTACAGAACTAAAAATTAGAGAGATTTTTATTACTCTAAAATAGTATAAATTGACAAAATAAAAAAATCATTTTTATCAAGAATTCTAAATATTTTTATACTTGAAAATGATTTAAATTATATATTCTTTAATTAATTTTTATGAAAGCGAGGTATAAATAAATGATATAAGTAAGATTTTATAAAGAATTTTATGCGGGATATTACAATGATTTAATATTATGAATTAGCAGATGCGACGATGTTCGGTTACAGAAAATAAAATATTTTTAATTTTAGAAAATTTTATCAAGAAAAAAAATAATAATAACTGAACAGAATTTAAAGGTTTGAAAATTTTATTGAGTCTAACAAAACAGTATAAATTGACTAAATAAAACAATCATTTTTATCCAAGAATTCCAAATATGTTTTTCACTCGAGAAAACGATTTAAATTACATATTTTTTAATTAATTTGTATGGAAACGTTTTTTTTTTCTAATGCAGCTGGCAAGAGAGACCGTGATCTTTTATGCCATAAGGGCTGCACCGACGTTACTCACTTTGCACTACCAGGGGACGCGTGTAACTTGAAGATAAGCCACGGACGCGAAGTAACAATGCCCCCGCAACGCTCTACGATCCTATTAGGTCCGGGACCTACGGTTTAAAGTGGACTCCAAACCACTACAAACATCCATGGCACCGCCGGGATTCGAACCCGATACCTGTGGTACCAGCGCCAGAGTGTATGGAAACGTGATATAAATAAATAATATAAGAATTTTATAACGAATTTAATGCGTGATACAAATAAATAATGATATAAATTAATATAATAAATAAATAAATAATGTATGGAAACGTGATATAAATAAATAATATAAAATTTTATAACGAATTTAATGCGTGATATTACATTGATTTAAGATAATAAATTAATAGATATAACACTGCCCTGTTACAGAAAATAAAATATTTTTAAATTTTAGAAAATTTTATTAAGAAAAAAAATATCTGCACAGAATTTAAAGGTTTGAGATTTTTAACGCTCTTAAAATAGTATAAATTGACAAAATAAAAGCAATCCTTTTTATCCAAGAATTTCAAAAAAAAAAAAAAAAAAAAAAATTCACTTTAAATTTGTTGGTATTTATTTTTAAGAATATTATAGTGTAAATTTGGAAATTAAATTGTAAACAAATTATGTAAATTTTTGAACCTATTTTTTTTACAAACTTAATTAATAACCCCTGCCATTGGATGCCATTAAAATTTGATTTCGCTGTAAAATAAGGTTTTTATTAAATTATAAAATAATGAATATAATTTTTTTTTTTTGTAGTTTTCGATTACGAATTTTGAAACGAAATAATAAATTAAGAAAAAAAAAAAAAATTAAATAGTTTTAATCAAGTGCAACAATTTTTAAAATTATTCTGGAATACATATACTTGCTTTTTGTATGTATAGTTGTTTTAGTATTTAATTCTATTCGTATAGTAACGAAGCCAAATAAGATAAATAAGTGATTTTTATTTATAACTGTTTTATTATTCATGCCTGAAAAATTTGGTTCATAAATTATATAGATTAAAATAGATTTACTCATTTTAGTGCAACAATTATAGCAGCTTTAAGATAAACGTGTTTTCTGCTAATGGTATCAAATACGTAATGTAATATGCAGGTTGAGAAACCAAACTATAATAGTTTGGTGTTGGGTTGAGATATTTAAGGCACAGGTTGGAGAACTCACAACTGTATTGACACACACACAAGCACCACACATATACAATTAGAGACATACAATAAACACATTTAAAGACAAATAATTATAGATTCATCGAAGGATTCCATATCTAAGCCAAAACAGCGATACTCAGCTGCGCACATAATGTGCGAAATATACTTCGTTTCCTGGTGAGAGTCTAAAGGCCATCTGATCATTTCTCCTGAATGCCACAGTGGGAGCTCTTGCCATTGCGTAGAAGGGAAGCATGATTATAAAGATAAATTATATACTATGCTAAGTAGAATATTACCTGTTTCTCACTGTTAATTTCATCGTGATAGCCTTATCTCAAAGCGTAGTTCGTTCCATTTATACTTCAACTTCAGGTGAGAAATTGCAGGCCGAAAAAAGCGCTGGTATGCACTAAATATATATTCCTCTCTGAATGAGAGACTATAAATTAAACGTTTCTCAGCAGAAACACCGGTTGCGCTGTACTTCCTTTCTGGTGTGAGTCTCGAGGACTGGTCATTTCTCCTGAACGTTACAGGGAGTGTTCTTGGCAGTGTGTAGGAGGAAGCTTGGTTACACATTTATAAATAATACATTTTATTTGCCTCCGGATTAATTACAAAGATTAGGCTAAAAAATATGCAGCTGTAATAAAAACAATATATATAGTAATCTACTTACATAGAATATGGTTACAGCATATCATTGCAATAATATATCTCTGAATAAAAACAATTCTAATAATTCTACAATACGGTGTAAAAAGTAATTCAAAGAAAGAATTTTAAAAATTAATTTAATTTGTGCTTGAGGCTAAAAGCAGAAATAAGAAAAAATGGGGAAAAAAAAAAAAAAATTAAAACATAGAAAATAATTAAAAAATATATGTTAAGAACATAAAACATAATTATCAAGCATTGTACTATTTCAGTAAATGGACTTTCCGTTAATAAATATTTTTTAAAATAAAGAATAAAATAAAACGTAAATAAAAATGAATAACTGAAAGTCAAACTCGTAATCAAAGCATACAAAACTCAAAAATAAAAAAAGTTAGTTTCGAATCTTTTTTAAAGAGGAAATTATTCTTTTTATCTTATGAAAAACTGATTTGCATATTAAATTAATTATTATTTTACACGATTTATTACATTATTTTTTTTGCCCACTTCTTTTTTATTACTATCATTTTAACATTAATTCGAATATATTTGAATCATTATACTACCAAATTTACCTCTCTAATGTTATTTAATATAATTTCCGACTATGCACTCTCATCAGTCTATCAAGTAACTCTTGTGAAATATTTTTGAAGAATAAGCTATGCTATATAAAAAAAAAATTAATAGTTTAAAAAAAACTAAAAAACACGCTTTTAGAGTTAATCAAATTAAAAAGTAAAAAATAATTGTTAACATAAGAATAAAATGACTGACGAGAAAATGAATGTCACTGTTCTAAAAGGGTGGGATGCTCGATATCAATCGTTATAATTTTCACTAGTTTCATTCCGAAATGCAGAGTTAGTTTTAAAACGTCATACAAAGCACCTCACGCTTTTAGAACATTGGCATTCATTTTCTCGTCAGTCATTTTATTCTTATGTTAACAATTATTTTTTACTTTTTAGTTTGATTAACTCTAAAAGCGTGTTTTTAGTTTTTTAAACTATTCTTGTTTTACTTTTTTAGTTTGATTAACTCTAAAGGCGTGATTTTTAGTTTTTTTAAACTAATAATTAATTTTTTACTTTTTAGTTTCATTAACTCTAAAAGCATGTTTTTAGTGTTTTTAAACTATAATATTTAAATGAGGTGTAATTGTAATTGTGAGTAAAACAAAGGCTAAATGAGAATATGTCGAGCCAGCCAGGATTCGAACAGGGAATCTCCTGATCCGTAGTCAGGCACGTCATCAATTGTCCCACGTAGGTTTGAATGTCTTTACTGAATATTTTCATTCTACATGGGTTAAATTGCTCTTCATAAGTTAAAATAAAATCTCTAATACTGGCGATCTTAATCATGATGAGATAATAAACTTATCAAACTATTTTAGTGTCGTTGGTCCTTCATAAGTCTACAACGTTTAAATTAAATCTGATCGTTTAAAGTAGGCCAAAATCGAGTCCAAAGAGTCAGTTACAAACAAACAAACAAACATTCAGGTGAAACTAATATAATAGTATTAAAAAGAATCAACTGTTTTCTTTCTGAAAGATGCCTGTAAATGTTTCTTTACAGCTTAAATAGTGTCTATGAGGAGAAACAGATCTCCAGGGGAAAAAGTCAGTTACATACATACATACAAACATACAGGTGAAGCTAATAAAAGCGTATTAAAAACACCTCTCCCCCCTAAGTGTATGTTTTTTACATAACAAAACGATTGAGCCCATGTTCATTGCGTGTCTTTTTCATTAGCAAGTGCTCTAATTTATTTTTCGAATCATAGAACGAAATGCTCAATACTTGCTAAGTAATATTTCGTAGGAATTCGTTTGTTATATTTTTTTACTAAACTAAATCTTATTTATTTATCTTTTGAATAGGAGTTTATTTACAGAATGAAAGAGTCACTATGATTTATTTATTTAATGCACTTTGATTAAATCACGTGAGGATTTCATATATTACTTAAATTACATAAAATATTTATAACATATGGAAGATATTTGCCTTTTGGAAACACATTAGAATTTCTTTTTGAGTAATCTTTTTTTGACCAATTTTTTAATGCGATATATGGATAAAAATTGTCCATAAAAATAATAATATGAATAAAAGAAAGATACTCACAAATATGGATATATATATTTATTTTCCTATGTACAGCACAAAAAGCGTAATTGTAGTTTATTTTATTTTTATTAACGTTTTTTGTGTAGATTCGTTTTAATGAAATATTGATCAAATATGATGGAAATAGGCCATTGTCCTTTAAAATTCTTCGCAGACATTTCGTCATCCACTTTAATTTGTTTAGCTGTCTTTGTTTTTAGAAGTGGACTCTGAATCAAAACAAAAATGTTATAAAATGATTTTAATATAGTGAAAAGAAAACGAAAAGAGCTCTAATTAGACCCACAAAAAGCTTTTGGTATACTCTTAACAAGTAACAACTATAATATTGGAAGAATTAATGTGATTGTAGACCATATAGGAACAATATATTTAACAAAAGCTTAACAAAAATTTTCTAGAGTGCAAAATTGTTCATATAAACCACATTTCAAAAGCAATGGTTGTAAATTCTCTTCTGTCTTAATTGTCTTGAAGCGCTAGTGACGGCAATTGAATAAACTAAAATCAATGCTATACTGACGTTTAAGTTTTTGAATCTCTACCTTCCTGGAACATAATTAGATTTGCCTGTGTTCATTGATTTGTCGACGAGGGCAAGTACGAAAACATCTGATCTGTGTGTATACTTTTGTACTTGTTTTCCTTTAAATCCATCATCCTTCTTTGATTATGTGAATTGCGAAATTTCGGGGCTGTTATTGAGAGTGCGTTGGTGGTCATTAACAATACTTGGGTAGAAGGAAACGCAGTGAAAAATATAGAATGACACACTCAGGTATCGTACTTATTTTTTGTTGAGTAAAATTTGCATAATATGTTTACAGATTACTTGTATCCAATTTACTGTAATTTTTGCACTGTTTAGATAAGAGTAGCTTTGAATTAATTCTTACAATTCTATTAAAAAGTACTCATCAAGTTAGATTATATTCATAGTTTTATTTCCCTAAGTGTAAACATCATTGAAATAACGTATCATAAAAAATAAATAGATAAGCTGATTAATTTTCAACTTTTTTTATAAATTGATTTGAGATACTTGGAATGTAATCTTTCCTTTAATTATTTGGGTTCAAATAATTATTTTAATTCTTTTTTTCCGACAAAATGTTTTTATTTGTTGAGAAAGAGCTTTTTATTAAATTCTCTTCCAGGCAAAAATTGCATTATACGCAAAATTTTGCTCTTCCAATCAAAAATGTTAGCGTTAATAAAAATATATATATGATTTTTTAATTCATAATTTGAGGGTTAAAGGTTAAGAAAGGGTTTTTATATTACTTACTTATTATTTTTTTTGAATGTTAAAGTGTTATTTAAATTGATAAATATTTTAAACCTAAATTTCAATATAAGATATTTTAGGATGAAATATTAATTAAAGATTAATATATTGAAATTTTTATTAAAAGAGTATAAAACTAATTATTTCTAAACATATACTAAATTAAAAAAAGCATTTTATTTTGAATATTTTATTATATTTTATAGCAATTACAATTCAAGAATATAAATGTAATAGCTATACTAAGCATACTGATACTATAGCTATACTGAATATAAATGTAATAGCTATTTTGAGGGTTAAAAGTTAAGAAAGGTTTTTTATATTTATTATTTTTGAATGTTAAAATGTTATTTAAATTAATAAATATTTTAAACCTAAATTTCAATATAAGATATTTTATTATAAAATATTAATTAAAGATTAATATATTGAAATTTTTATTTAAAAGCATGAAACTAATTATTTCTAAACATATACCAAATTAAAAAAGGACATTTTATTTAGAATATTTTATTATGTTCTATAAAACATAATAAAATATTCCAATTAAAATTCAAGAATATAAATGCAATAGCTATACTGAATGTGAGAGAACATTCAACAATATAGTACATCACAAGGACAGAATTTAAAAATTACTTATCAGGAGAAAAACCAGGAAAATATTTCTATTGTTAAAAAAAATTGTTACATTATTTTTGATAAAAGCTAATCAATCACTTATGGATAAACAGTAGTAAAAAAGTAAAAATAATAAAATTTGTACAAAAGAGTAAGACTTATATCTATAGTTATTAAATAATAATTTTGAATATGAACATTAAATAAAAATTATTATTTTTGAATTGAAGTGTTACTAGATTTCAGTCTGATAAAAAATGTTTTGATTTTAATTAAGATAAAAATTTAAATATGCATTTTATAGAACTTTATCATTAGATAATTAAAACTAATCAATTAATTATTAGGTAACAACTATCAATATATTTAAAATAATGACAAATACTTTTTGTCCTTATTATAAATATGTGAATTAATAAAAAAGCAAATGAAAAAGATTAATAAATAAAATATTTCCAAATGCAAACAAAGACTGGATGCATTAGATTTGATTCATTATTCTTCCATTCTGCCAAAAAAATTTCTATTTAGAATGTAGATCAAACTGCTTTTGAATCCTTGAATTCCCAAATTTAATATTTTAATTTATTTCTTGAAAACTAATTTTTCTTTTTTATTTTACTTTATTTATCTATTAATAGATTTAGTGCATATAGAATAAGGATTCTATGGAGTTATTTAGTATTATATATAACATTTTATTTTTTAATATTTAGTTCTTTTCTGAATGCATAACAATGGTAATTTAAAAAATGACTCGTACCAGCTCTATTTATTATATTTTTATGCATCTACAGTGTGCATTTTTAAATGTTTTAGGAAATCCCTTTAATCACCTCTTAAAAACACTTGAGGTTGATGGATCAACATACAAGTATTATGATTTGCTATCTTTGAAGGATTCTAGATATGGTAAGTATAATGCTTCTTAAGTTGCTTTTTGTTAAATGCTTAAGAGTCTAACTTTTACAGTATTACAAATTATTCTGACATAGCCTGTGTATGTTCTCCTAAGGATATCAGAATTGAAAATACATATCTTATTATTAATAATAAACATTTAATAAATTGATCGTGTTATTTATAGATAATGAAATGTTGAGAAAAAAAAAAAAATTAGTTTGTATAATGAATTCAAGAATTAAACTATAAAAGTTACATATTATCTCTTCATTTTATGTTAATTCATAGACATTTAAGGGATGTTAAAATTGAGGTTTTTATTATAATATAATTTTCAAATTCTTAATTAAAAAATCCTTCACTAAGAGAATAATTATGAATCATGATTTTATTCTCCATTGCAACAATTTTATCCAAAAGGGTTTATTGTATTTAATTATGAAAAAAGTAATTAATTTTGTAAAATATAAATATTTTGTTATTCCATTTATTTACAGAATTAATTTTTAGCTTTGATAAATGAAGACTAAAATGTTTTAAAAAAAAGAAGCAAATTTCATGCTTTTTTTTTAAAGATAACAATCAAACTACAGATTTATGAGGTTTATGGATATCCCTTAATATACTGCATTTAATTTAGTTTTCTTATTTTCATATAGCTAGTTAAAAAAATCTTGCTGTTGCTTATGTTTATTTTCAAATGCACTTAGATGCAAATAATTTGCAACCATAATGGCAGAGATATAGTAGATTCATCATTGTTCAGGATTTTCAATACAAGTTTAACTACATTGCGCCCATATTGTGCCTACCTCAATTTTGAATAAACATCCCTAAGGGTGTCATCTAGATTTATATCCTTTCTTCAAGCTAGTTAGGAAGAACATTTTGGCTATAGATTTGTGTTCAGTCCTGACATAGACATGGCTATTATTTATCATGATGTATTTCATTATTTTTCTTTACATTCTCTTTGTTAATGCAAATTGCTTATACTATTTTTTACATAATTACATATTTTGTAGGTGTTGAATAATTTTAGTAAAATTTTTAGTACTGATATTTTTTATAAATTCTTTCTTTTTGTAGAAAAACTGCCATTTTCTATCCGTGTCTTACTGGAAGCTGCAGTTCGATGTTGTGATAATTTCCAGGTTAAAGAAGCAGACATTGACAACATACTAAACTGGGAAACATTTCAATATAAAGAAGGAGGAGTAGATGTAGCATTTACTCCAGCTCGTGTGATCCTCCAAGATTTCACGTTGGTGAAAATAAAATTTTTATTTCTTTTTTAGTAACTTTTCTGACTAAATTATTTGTTCCTTTAAAATTTCAGCTCTATATTTTCATTGGCATTTTTATTATGTATGTTATTCATGTATTTATATTAGTCATTTTATGTATTAAAGAATGTAATTTTGTCAAAAAGGAAAACATTGTCCTTTTGGATCACTGATGCACTGAGGAAACAGTACTATTTATGACCACAAATATCTAATTTACACATCTAAATTCACTATCTAATTTAATATTATACCCATATCATGCTTATGAAATGGATATAATATTAAACTTGGGTTCTTTCTGTTCGCCTGAACATTTTTTACTAAGTTTAATTGACTTCAAATCATTACACCATCAAATTAAATTAAAGATGTCCAAATAAAGAACACTTTTATCAATGTTTTCCTTAATTGCTGCTGTAAATATTTATTTCTAAACAGTTAGAAATAATCATAAACATTCTATAGTTTCTTAACAAAAAGCAATCTAACAGCATTATTTTTTCATTGAGGAAGATGCTTGATTTTCACCATCATATTAATTTTATTTAAAAAATATGTAAAAAGGCAGTCAAATTTTCCAACACAAAACTTAAAATTACTCTATATTATTTGACAATTTCTCTTTATGAAAAAGTAAAATTTCTTCCATTTCTTTCCATTTGTTGTAATTGGCGAGTGTTATCTTGTACAGAAAAATCCAAGCACAATAATTCAATAATTATGTAGTATTTAAATTTACCAAACAATTAGTTAATGTTAAGAATTTTTCTAGCTTGAGTATAATTTTAAATTAAAGTTGGTATCCATAATATTAGCCTTCAAGTGCTTAAGCATGTTAAACATATGGCTTTTAAAATTCACCACAAAAACTTAGTTGGTTGCATTTTTAAAAACTTTTATTGAAGTTTATTGTTGTAATTGTTATGTAAAACAATATAAAATATTCAGATTTATAATCAAATTCCTTAAAAAAATCTTTCACTGGGGTACCATGTGTGACTGATGTTGCAGCTATGAGAGATGTTGTACAGAAACTTGGTGGAGATCCAGAAAGAGTTAACCCTTTGTGCCCAGCAGATCTTGTGATAGACCACTCTGTCCAAGTAGATTTCTCTACGAGGTGGGTGGCATATTTTACTGTAAGGTTATTGAGCTTGCTTGGGATATTCTTGCATCAAAATAGAGTTTAAATTATTGAATTTTTATTCAGTTATTATTTTATCACAACGTAAAATTCTAGAGTTATACAAATACATAATATTATTTTTTAAAAATTCTATACAAAAACTTATTTAAAAAGAATTGTTGAGTGATTTTTTTAAAAAACTTTAACAAATTCCTGAAATTTTTTAAAATTATTTTACTTTTTAAAACATAATCTAAATAACCCAAAATATTAAGTAATTTTAATAAAATATTTGAATTAATTTTTTTTGAATTTTTTTTTTTATTCAATTTCTGGGCTAGAATATGCTAGAGTATTCTTTAAATGTCTTAATGCTTTTAATAATTTTCTCAGTGGCAGAGAATTTCTATTTGTATGATTTATTTCAAAATGTATGAAGCCTTAGGTTTCTTTTTCGTCCCATTTATTTTTGATAAGAAACGTATAAATTTATTAAAGTAAAGGCAGAAAAAGTTACCCTTTAAATTAAATCTTTGACTGAAGTGTAGGAAATTTTTATTTGACTTCAAATTAGTGATATTTGAACTTTTGTGAATAGTTGCATTTGGCTTGGATTTTAGTGCTATGAAGTTATTTTTCTTAATTGTATTAAAATGAAGAGAATAGTAAAGAAAAAAAATTTTTCTAAAAGATTTTATGCATTGTTGTTATATATATGTTTGTGTGTATGTGTATGTATATATATATAAAATGAAAATTTTTTAAATTTTCGAAAAAAAAAAGCATTTATTTATATTTTATAACTGTTTTTAAAAATATTTTTAATAATCCTATTTTTAAAAAATTGGATTTTTAATATGTTGTTTGTATATTTGAATGAGAAAACCCAGAATAGATTTAATTTACTCGTTTAAGGGATGAGCTAATTTATTATTATTATTTTTAAAAAAAAATATGTTGAATACTTTGTTTTCTATCAAATGACCACAAAAGAAAATGTTTAAAAATTAATTTCAGTGAAAGGTTTTAATGGTTTTTAATAATATTTGTTAAAAATGTATGACAGATAAAAATATGTTATATGTACTGTAAATTTTAAAATTAAAATATGTGATTTCTAATATCGTGTTTTTATTTAAATATAAAAATTGATTGTTGTAAACAATATGTATTTGTCTTACAAATTAAGTCACTTCATTTTTAAGTTCTTGTGATTCCTAAAAAATTTTAATAAAGGAAGAAAAGAATCAAAGTATTTTATTATTATTATTATTATTTGTAAATGTTTATTATGTGAATGATTTACCTGAAATAATATTTTATAGTAATAACAAGAAAAATGAAAAAGAAAGTTATTTTTGAGGTTTTTGAAATTTAAATTTTAAATTTATTATTATATTTCATTACCCTTTTAAATGTATTTTCGTATAAATTTCAGAAGTTTTCTATTTTGTTTGCTATTGTATATGATTTTCATATATTTAGGAAAAAAGAACATTAAAAAGAGAAAAATAAAATATTTTTGTGAAGAAACTATAAAGAGGTAAACTGTAACCTATGTTAAATTACTTCCTCTTCATAAATCATTACTCTTACATGTTGGCAATTAGAAGTGAATTATTTACTATGGATTTTATATAAAATTTCTCTGGAGTCTTTTATGATGAAGCAGGATCAGTCGAGTTTCAACTATATTTGAATTTTATTATTAACTACATATATTTTAAATATTTTGAATATGTATATATATGTATATATATATATTATTATTTATATTGCATATTAGCATGATATATAAAACGTTCTTTAACATTAACAAATGCATGACTTCAAATATGCTGAATTCTTAAAAATTTTATTTTGAATGCACTAGTTCTTTTCATTTTCTAAATGATTGCTAAATATTGTCATTGAGGCTGCTTTCTTTTTTGCTAATAAATTAGCATGAAAATGTGAATGTGAAGTGCATTAAGAATGTTAAGTATTTGCATTTTTCAGTTAAAACTATATATCAACTTTGCTTGAAAAAAAAATTTGCTTTAATCTGTTTGTGTGCAAAAATAATTCAGGTAATTTAAAGTTATGCTCCATATAATAATTTTTTTTACCTTAATTTTACATGTATTATTATTTTACCAACACTATAAAAATATTTTGAAATTAAATGAAAACAAAAATATAAGCATTAATTTAATTATATTTAGTAGAGATGAAAGGGATTTTTTTTTTTTTTTGAAATGTAAAATCTTTTCAACAATGTAAAATACATTTGCATGTGTGCCAAAAACTTTACAGCCCAGCTTAAATCAATTAATGAATAAAACAAGTGTGGCCATATAATATTAAAATTAAAATCCATGTTTTATAACATGGATTTTAATTCATATATTTATATTTTATTTTATATATTTGTATTTAACTAAATGTTAAACAATTGAAGTTCAATGATATATATATCGAGGGCTCATTTCAATATCATAAAAAGAGAAAAAAATATTTCATGAAGGCAAGCCATTTCAAAGACAGATAGAATTAGATCTTATTTCATGGAAATTAAATATTATATAACATTATAAATAACGCATTGAATTTTTAAATGGGGCCTGATGATTAACATTCTGGCGCTCAATGCCACAGGTTTGGAATCCACTTTAAACTGTAGGTCATCTCGTATGACTGTAAGATCGTTGAGCAAAACGCTGGTAACATGAATCTGTAAAAGAAAAACATCTGTCTCGAAATCTGCCAGTGGCAGACTGCTTTGGGCTACCATGGTGCTGTTGCACCAATGATGACATTGAATTTTTAAATATTAACTTTTAAGTTAGAGAAACTTTTTAATTTAATATTTATTAAAAGATTTTTATGAAAATAAATCTAGTTAAGTTTATTTTATTATTAAACATGTGACACTACATTTCATATGCATTTTAAATAATTCAAATTCAGTTAAAAAAAAAAGATTTACAATGGCAAATTTCTCTTACATTTTCTCTATTTTTAATATTAAGAAATTTGTAGTAAATAAAAATATTTACTTTTTATAATAATTATGCAAGACATTTTATATGGTGTCTAATTTATTAAAAGATGATGAAATGATCTATACTCTATTTCATTTGCATATAATATTATTTATGTTCTATTAGCTGTTTAATTTCTCTTTTATTTTTAAAAATGCTGTGCTTCAAAATTAACATTTTTTTTTTTTCCTTTAACTGGCCAATAACCAATTCTATCCATGTTAAAATCATACAAAACTAATATTATTTCTCTAAAATTTTTGTTATAAAATTACTTTTATTATTATTATTTTTTTAGAAAATAATCTTATTTTTCTAGGTGTCTTGTCTTGTTTGTAATATTTGTCATTCTTTTTCTATTGTATTGTTGTATGTCTGTGTTCTAAAAATTCTTAAATTACAAAAAAAAAAAAAAAAAAAAAATTGAATAAATTCATTAATATAAATTTTTAGTAAGTACTTTCTAATTGACAGTTCCTTAATTTTATAAGAATTAAAATACGTAAAAATTGCTTCTATAGATTTAAATACTTTTTATGCGTACCATCAAAATGATTATTAATGTAGAATCTTAAAATTTAAAAATTACTATTAATTAAAAACTGTTATTTTTTGTTTTGTACGTTCTGTTTACTACAAGAACATATATTTTTAACATTAATTAATGTTAAAAAAATATAAGAGTTTAATGAAGTTAAGTTAGGATGAAGTTGCTTAACATGCAAATTCATCCATTTGGGTATTTCCATAGAACTATAAAAGAAAATAAATAATTTTTTCATTTGAACTTAAAAATATATGAATAAATGCAAGATGAAATTCTCTGCCACTTTAAAATTTTGGGAATTACTACTGAAAATTATGATTGCAAATTTTATCCGTTTATTTAGCTTATTTTCATGTAGGCAAAAAAATAATAAAAATTTTCATTTGAAAAAAATTAAAACATAAATTTTTAGATTTATAAGCAAAAAAATTTTTTTATAATTTATATTAGTGAAAAACTACATTAAGAAATAAAAACCTTAGATCCATTAATAATAAAAAAAAAAAAAAAAAGAAATCTGTGCTGTAATTATAATTGGATAGGTTTCTCTAACAATTTTATAATCTTCTGAAGCAATCTAAAGTAGATAATGCATAAAAATCTTGTTTGGTTCCTAAAAAATGAATTATTTATATGTTAGTAAATCATAAAAAAAAAAAAAAAAAAAACAAAGTTTTTCAAAAGTCTTCATTGCTATGAAGAGTGCTTGCTTTGTGTAACACTGCTTTCTGTGAAAGTTGCTTTCACTGTTCTCTTCCAACTTTACAGCACTCTCCGTGACAGCCCTAACCCTGGTGGTGGTGGCAGACTTCTTGCGACCAGCAGCAGAAAAAGTGATCCCAATTCTTCCAGGTTTAATTCTTGCTCAAAAAATACAATCAATGAGAATCACTCAAAGTCTTCTTCGAATGCATTTAAAAACTCTGACTGTGAACGCATGAGGATGTGGAGGAATAACAATCAAAATCTAAATCTGCCACCCAGTTTATCTCGATTAAAACAAGAACTGCGTAATCCTAATGTTTCACCTCATCCAAATTTTCCTCTTCAGTATGAAACCTGCCCATTTCATAAAGCAAGATCTATAGGGTTTGTGTACTTTTCTTTAAAAATTTGTTTTGCTTTTGCTGTTATTGTAGCATTCTGTTTTTTGAATGTATTTGCCATTTTAAACAATTGCCCATTTTTAATAGTTATGATTTCAAAATTGTTATAAAAATTTTAATTTCAAAGATTTTTTTTTATTTCCTAAAATTATGTGTTCTTTTCGTTAGACACACATTTTTAGCATGAATTACTTTTAAATGAATGCTGATTGCTTTTGCATGATTTTATTTAGTACAAAGTTGTAGAGTTAATGCTCAGTAATTTTCCTTCTTTTTTTAGTTTTTCTATTTAAAACAAATATTGCAGGGAATATCTATATAAGTGTAACATTAATCTTTATAAGAGTTACATTATATGACAAGGGAGGATATATAGTAGGAAATTTGCATGACTTCAATGACTTTTTTTATTTGAATCTTTATATAAATTTTTGTCAATTATTTTCTCCTTTTTGACAAGACCTTTGATATGTTGCAGAATCAGCACTTCTATAGCCTTAAAAATGTCTTACCTACAGATAACTATGTTGGCTGATTTAAAGTTGCTTAAAAATGTTTTTGGCAGTTTTTTCTTATCCTACTTGGTCGACAACAACATCTAGACCAAGTTCATGGTCATGAACCCAAGTCTTAAAATGCTGAGTTATGATAAAGGTGAAAAAAATGCAGCTTCTTTTTCCTTGACCTTGAGGCATAAAGACATGGGGCACCCAAAAGGAGAAGTCCCAGTTATACCCCGGGCACCGGGTATTCATTTTAGTCCCATTCACGACATTCATGGTTTACAGTGGAGCTATTCTAACCTGGACTTACACAGGATGTTTATTGAATATATATATATAAATGTTTTAAATTTCTTTATCCAATTTTGTGTTCCTAGTTACTCTTATTTAAACATACAATGGTGTTATAATGCATTTAATTTTTAAACATTTTCTTCTCTGTGGTTTTAGAAAAGAGTTTATACTTTTTATGTCTAAATAATTATGAAATTTCATATTTATCAATTTTAATATACAATCCATAAAATTTACTTAATATGCATTTTACTTAAAATTAAAAGGGAAGCTTGCAAATTTTATTTGCTTTTTTTTTCAAAATATTTCAACAATGCTGTTGATCCTCATTAAACCACTAATTTTTATATGAAATATAAAGATGGCAGTTTATGAGGAAGAACAGTTTAATGAGGATCATCTGCATTAGCAAATTTTCTGATGCTAGTTTCAAATATTAATTTTTTTTAAATGATATTTAGTTATTTTATTTCTAAACTGTTGATATTACTTATTACATAACAGTTGGATTTCAAATTATTTTATCATTTGTACTGTGGAACTCCAACTATAAAGATATATATTTTTAGTATTAGCATGTATAAATAAGAACATTAAGGAAGTATAGGTAATTTCTTATTAAGTTTACTAAGGGGTCAGTAGACCTGGTTACTTTTATTTTATTCACATTATGTAAAACTTGCAATTTTTATTTTATAAATTACACATTACTGTGCTAAAAGAATAAAAGTTAAAATCAAAAGTGAATGACATCTTTTGCTCAAAGTGTAATTTGGTTATAAATATGAACCCTTAAACCTTTGGTTATAAACCTGTTGTATAATTTGGATATAAACTTCATATTTTTAATAAGTGTTTATATTTATAAACTTGAATAAAAATTAAACATTTTTTTCTCATATGTTTAATATGTCTTCTTCTTGGGAGAAGGATAACCCCCATTACAAGCACAATTGAAAAAAATTCTGGACAATAGCTCCAGTTTATGTTCTGAGATGTAATTATTTAATTTTCCATACAAATATAATCGATTCTTATTTAAAGAAAATACCTTATTTAAGATGCAATTAAAACCAAACTATTTTATTTTTTGCTATAGATATTTTGCTATTACTTTCTTTAAGTTGAAAGAAATGTCTACTGAAGTACAAAAAATAACTTTCTAATTTTTTTTATATTAAAATTCACGTGTGAAGCTTAACATTATTCTTTTAATATCGTAGTATATAAATTAGCATTTGGATTATGATTTTTTTTTTTTTAAATAAAACTAAGTTATACGTATGGGCATAAATGTCCTGATATTTCTTATAATAGTTTTAAGACCAGATTTAATGTAATATTTTGTTAAATATGTCTTTAAGGATAAAATTTATAAATTTTGTTATAAGTTATATAGTTTCTTTTAAAAATATTCATTGTTTTAAATAAATAATTAACATTTTTGTTGTGTATTACACACACACATATATAGAATCAACAGGTTAGTGATAGGGAATTTAATTATAATGTTGTATTTCTATTTTTATATTAAATGTACAATTTAAAACCTTGTTCTGAGAAATTAAAAGAATTTTCTTCAGTTGTAATGTTAGCAATTATCCTGCACAATCTTGTTAATTTAATTGTTTGTTTTTATCTATATTTAGTAAATTTATATTGTATAATAGTATTTGGGAGATGTATCCCTGTATCCTGTAAAAGGGGGGATGTTTTATTTTTGCTGGAATATAGGAACATAATTTACATTAACTATATTAACTACATTATAGTAATAATCTACATAGGTTTTTAAAAATTTTCTTTTGATAGTATAAAGAAACTATTACAATGGATGTGTTCCATCTTAACTATTATAATATGTATTTTTTATCATTGATTGCTAAAGAGCTTAGCAAAATAAGACTTTTTGTAAACTGCATATCACTTAAATTATCAGTATATATGGTAGTTGATGTATTAAATTTGAAGGCATAAAATTATTATATTTTTTTCCTTTACAACTTTTTTTTTTTTTTTTTTTTTTTAGTTTTATGTAAAATGTTATGCCATATACAAAATGTATCTAGTTTTGTTGGTTTTGTATTCTGTGTATTTTTGTAATGTATTACTGATTATACTTTATACAAACTGTCATTTTTACAATTTTTTTAACAGTTCTGATGCCTTAGAAAAGAACCTGGATTTAGAATTTGAAAGAAATAAAGAAAGATTTGAATTTCTTAAAGTGAGTATTGCTCTCTATTTATTACTCTTTTAAAAATTAGTCTTTTTTTAAAAAAGTCATGGGTAACTGGGGAAGTTGTTCTATGACAATTTTTTTTTATATGTCAATTAGATGATTCAGCTCAGTTAATAATCATAAAAGAATATTACTCTAATTTCTAAGACTAATATGTATTTTTGTTTTGAAACATTAATTCATATCTGTGTTGAATATATACAATTAATTATTGAATATTTGAAATGAATTAATATATATATATATTTACGTGAACTGATTTGTATAAAAATTTTTAGAAAAAGGATCATACTGAAATCTGATTATATATTATTTCATGCAAAAATTTATTTATTATCATGTTCAATCAATTATTATTTTATGTAAAAATTTATTATAAAACTATGCATTTATTAACTGTATATACATTCATTATTATTCAAAATAATAGTTTTGCTTTAAAATTGCAGAGATCTGTAAAAATGAATGAAAAGTATAACTTTTATTTTAGCAGAAATACTTATCCCAAATTAAACACAATTATTTATAATATTAATTTTATAGCTAGTATTTTATTTAAATATATTTATTGTTTTTGTGGCATATATATCTGTTTTTTTTTTAATTGATATATAAATTTATTTTTTGTTTCAGTGGGGAGCCAAAAGCTTCAAAAATATGACAATTGTTCCACCAGGTTCTGGGATTTGTCATCAAGTCAATTTAGAATATTTGGCTCGAGTGGTTTTTAATAATAATGGTGTGCTCTATCCTGACAGCTTAGTTGGTGCCGATTCCCATACTACTATGATAAATGGATTGGGAATCGTTGGATGGGGTATGCATTTATTTAAAATTAAGAAAAATATATATGTATTTTTATATTTCAGTTAGATTTACAATCATAATGCAAAATAAATTTTTTTCTTCTTTCTTACAATATTAATACTATTTCTGCTAAAATAACTTGTATATATTAAAAATTTTCAGAATTCCAAAATTAAATAGTCTTATCATATGCCAAAAGAATTCATAAATTTCTTATGAAAACTAATTTTACTGTTAAATTTTTGCTGAATTATAATATGATAGTAAGAAAGTTAATATTTAAACTATATATTTAATACATGACTTCATAGAATTTTTGTTTGATATTTATATTCTTTGTATTGTTTAGGGTATATTGTTTATTAAAATAATCATAATTTATTGTGTAGGCGTAGAATATTTTTAAAGAAGATTTAATTTTAGAAAAATGCTTAAAAGGTAAAAAATTTAACAAAATATTAATTATGGTCATTAAAAAATGATTAGAAAAAAAAAGGATATAAAAGAGATACCAAAGTAGATGGGATTTTAAAATTATGGTAGATTACAAAGAATTAGGCAAATAATTTTTGCTGATAAAGTAAAAATAGTGTTTGTTCAATCTTTTTATACTATTTTTTTTTTTTCTTACTATCTACTATCTTTTTTTTTTTTTTGTTTTTTTTTTTTCTTTATAAAAACTCTTTTTAGGGCAACATATTTTATGTTCAGCTAAAAGAGATTTTTAATTAAATGTTGCAAATGACAATAAATATAGACAAAAAGAAAAATTATGTTGATTTTCCCTACTTCTCATTTGCCAGATATCCAGATTTCATTACCTGGATAAGAATTAAAATATAAAATTTGTTAAGAAAATATAGAAAATGTTTTAAAAATGTAGATTTGTATAATTTGTTATATTTATTATAAAAAATGTCCGACAACATTTAAAATTGGTTTCAGGTGTCGGTGGTATTGAAGCTGAAGCAGTCATGCTTGGTCAAACAATCAGCATGGTTTTACCCCAAGTTGTAGGTTATAAATTAATTGGAAAGATGAATCCTATGGTAACATCCACTGATGTTGTGCTCACCATTACTAAAGTAATTTACATCTTTTATCTCAATGATTCTATTTTCACATGTTATATATACAAAAAATAAGTTAATGTTTAAATCTCTAACATTTTTCTTAATGGCAAAAATTTAAGTAATGAATTTTATGCATGTATATATCAAGTTGAACCTTGATTGTATGTGTAGCAATTTCAATTATTTGATACTTGAATAAAATATGTATTTTTTTGTAATATAGATTGAACTGAAAGCAATGTAATATTACCCAACTTCCAAGTTTACCTGAAATCGATTTTTGATACCACTTTATTTTGAATCATTTTGAATTTGATACCATGCCTTTTATTCTACACTCTATTAAGAATTTTTTAATTGTAATTTTCCAAAGAAGTGATGGAGTATTATAAATTTGCATTTTCGCTATATATCCTTTTTGCCTTTAGGGCTCTTCCTTTAGGTTTCGCTATATATCCTTTTTGTTTGTTCCATGGAAATGCTGTAAAAGCAACTCAAAAGATTTGTTCAGTGTGTCTAGGCTCAAAGTCAAATTCAGTGTTGGTTTTAGAAAGTTCTGTGAATATCTTGGAAGATGGACACAGAATTAGTTGGTCAATACAGGCTGATAATCATGATTTGAAAACATTGATAGTCAGAACCTCATATAAACAAGTAGAAAATTAGCTGTTCGACTCCACTGTGCGCTAACAACAGTAGTGGAATACCTGGAAATGATAGAAGAGATTTCTAAACCTGGTGTTTTGATTCTACTGGAGATTACCATCACTTGTCA